>DWMF01001082.1:0-12298 GCA_018244815.1 Parelbella polyzona | reverse complement strand
ACTGCCGAAAATCTTTAACAAACTAAATTAAAGCTACTTTTTTCCACATATATGTACTTACGATGGCTATTGAACAACATTTTAGCGTTTGTCCAGATTAGATAACTTTGTGCAACATGTCTGCGGACGAAATGTTCTTTCTTAAAAACTAAAGTCGGACCCACCAAATTACTTCCCACGGAAAGCGCTATAAAACTCTTTGGGGTTCAGGTAGAGTCGGAGTGACAGCGATTCTTAAACAAAAAAAAATTACATTCTTTTTCTGGCTCATTCTGTCAATCATTAAAATTTCCATAGTCGTCAGTCAGTACGCGTAATTAGTATTGAGAAATAACGTATTAATTTACTAATAATAATTAAGTATTTATATTATCTACTTTATAAGCCGAACAAATAAGGCGTTTTATTACATTTATAATATCATTAAAAATGACATACTGGAAGTTTTCAACACTATTATTTACCTATTCCATAACAAAATAATGATACACCAATAAGGAAATGCAAATGGTTACGAAGTGGGTACCAATCTTGGAGGAATTATCATTTTCTTTAAATAAACATATTTGCTTATGTGAAGTCTGATAAAAAGCTGCTCGCATATGCATGAGCAACGGTGAAACTGGTCATCTTGTAAAATGCAAATTTTTATGGCATCTTTGTTGAGAGTCAAAGGCGTGGCGGCGATTATATCATGTGTGGGTACATTAACAACGTTAGTGGTCATATTTTAATTACTGCTAAGATATATTCCATCATAATCTAAAACATGGAATATCGATTAAATCAATTAAGCGCTAATGTATTTTTTACTAAGCGAGCTGCCACTGTCATTGCAGTTTGATTTTTTATTTTTATGTTTCCTGACAGATACTACGAGTAGGTTCTTCTTCGTCGAGTGGATAGCTGATCCTACCAGTGCTAGTTGTGTTTAAAGTTAACTGCACATGTATTTATAGTGGCTGAAATTTACAGACAGCTTGCTACCAGTAACCGCATCAGAGCTAAAAATGCAGCTATAAACAGAAGACATACCTACCAATGTAACTATTATAGCCTAACGTAGCAGGATGTGATGAACCATTTCAAATGTCACAGGAATATAACTGCAGCGCTGATCTGCCACAGTAACGATTTCTCGTTTGCTGACTTAGGTATTCCAGTAATTATTCGGTGTTGTGTATACCTAATTAGTATTAGGCAATACGCGATATGTTAAGGCAGAAATGTATCAAATATTTAGTACGAGGAAGAATTACATATCAGTGAGTAAAGGAACGAGTGGGATTTTAAAAATTATCTTTAAAGGAATGTCATAAAAACTTATCATTGTACTGTTGTACACTGATCTCCTCAGATTGATATAAGTTGAGACAAAATAGGTCAGAAAGAACTGAGGAATGGCAGCCTTCATAAACCTCAGAGCACATCGTGGAGAATTTGACGATGCAAGTTTCTACACCACACTTTCAATAACCATTAAATTAAATTAAATTTCAAAAATGTGTTCAAAAGTAAAACAAAATTAAGACATAAGTATTTATTTAAGGAACTGTCATTCAGAACGCCTCAAATGAAGTGCATGTAATTTAAGAGGTAGGTACCTACATATTTTTTAACAGATATTTTAAAAGTTTAATTACCGCAGTTAATTGACCGTGAAACATGTTAAGTCGTTATTGACGTGTTAAACAATGATTTTAAATTGTTCTACTGTAGTTCAAGGCACGGTTGAGACCTTCATGAGCAATGTTTACTGTTTAAATAAAATTTAATGCATGCCTTGACAAATGTAAAGTTATTTACAACGTTTCAATTAAAGCTATTCACAAAAATATAATGGAAAGTATATGCATTCTTTATATTAGTCGTATTTATATCACGTCTGATATAATATTTCGATATAAGTTTTGTTTAATTTTGAATGCTTCTCTATTCTCTATTTGATTTATTCAAAATGGGGGTTACTCTCATCTTGACTAATGCGGCCCAAATATTGCCGACGTTTTGATAACCCTAATTTTGCAAGTTTTATTTATCTACTGTTTATGAAAAATATTAGTCGTCCATATTTTATCAGATCACATTACATTTATATTAATTTAAATATTATACAGATAATACTATTACTTCGGGGACTTGGTGCCTTTTCTTAATTTTCAAAAAAAGACATAAAAATTTTGTCATTTATGTACATATGGCCGTTAATAGAAAATTGGCTCACCGAAAAAAAATTCAAAAATTTTGTTGCTTAAGAAAAAGGATAACGATTTAGAGAGAGCTTATGCGCAGTTTGAACTTTTTTAATTTATGACATAATCAGCAATCTGTGTTTATGACAATCTAAATAGTAGTTATGGAAGTCCCATGTGGAAAATTAATAAAATCACTACCTATAGAATGGTAATCGAAACGGCATTCTATAGAATATTTCACATTCGAAATTCAAAGTATCCATTTTTTTATCCTTCATACGAACAACATTTCTATCAACAGGACGAGAAAAATTTCGTGGAAGGCCAGTAATCCAATATTATTTACTTGTGTTAATTTATATAAAGGTTTCCATCAACATAGTGGACACAGAACGTGTCTCGATTGACACGTGTCTGTACGAGGCGATTATTTAACTCGTACGAATGACAATTCAATAAACATACCGTAGTGATTATGCGTTTATTTATTACACCGGATTCCAACCCCGTATGCCAACACTGACTAATTGGACAAAACTACCTATTTTATAGAAAGTGTCTTAGGCATTTTTACTTAACATTTTAGAATATATGTTTTGCAGTTCAAGTATGAAAAGAGGATCAAGTAAAAAGTATTTAATGATGAATGTCTGAAGCGTGTCGGAAGCATGTCTGTAAGAATAGTGATATTTAGCACCAGATGACCTCTGCTTATTCCACAAATGACTAGGCGATTTGATATCATAATAATAAAATAAAATTCCTGTAATAATCTAATTCCGGGTGCTAAATAGTAAACGTGCTTCTATGGATCATATAGCGATAATAATAGATATAAAACAACTTATTACAATGGAAGATTACAAAAAAACGCTCCCGCCAAAATCGCCGTGAGGTACCCGCTGCAAGTGAGCCCGCGTCCCGGGAGCAGACCGGCAGGGGGAGGGCTCACTGGGAAACGTAATTGGGACTTTTTCTTTGGACTTGGCCTTTTGTTTTGCAAAGTGACTTCCTCCTTGTCTCGCTCGGCACAATCGATTGAGATGAAACTCCTTTGATTTCCAGCCAGTATTTATTCCGAGTCCTTTATGACTACATATATTATTGGAAACATTATTTGTCATAGGAAATGACCTGTGACACTGCCATAATATTCAGGCCATTGGTGACATTGTGAAATAAACATGAATAACAGGGCGTTGTATTTTCGCTAACATCATTTATTGTCTGTTGTATTAACTATTGCGTAAAGGTGATCGCACACGGAACATTATTTAGCAGGAGAAATCGTAATTTATTACATTTCAATTTTGAACGAAAATGATTTTCTCATATCAGTAGATACCTATATCTTTATTAATCTTTATCTTCTTCTACTGTTTGTTTGATTACAGCTGAAACTAATATGACAAATGTAAACAATGAACGATTTAATTTAATCAATTTATTTGTTACACACAGACGGTGTAAGATTTAGTTATATGCGTTTCTTCAATTTATTGATTTTGAAATGATCACATAATTAAACAGAGGGATGAACAGACGAACAGATAGACAGACGGATAAACATACAAAAGACACTTTCGCATTCACATATGATAAAATACGGATACGAGTAGTATCCATACATAGGTACGTCTTACTTCACTAGTTTCCTAACTAGCCCTCTCGAGAACACTTCCTTAGTAAAAATAACTGGCTACAATAATAGCTCAATGATACAATATCGATTGCTCGTTGCGGCGCCAGATCAATCAAGCGTTGGAAGAGACAAGGTCGGCTTATAATCCTTAACCTTAACCCGAGAGCGTTTTTACTACTTCAAAGGGCTAGCGACATTCATTAAACGAATAATTTATTTGTTCCTGTCTAAAGGGTTAACTTGAGGTGTACAAGGGCGTTATAATATTAAAGCTGACGCTGATGGGACTGACGATGCGGGTACTGATGGCACGAGAGAAGAAAATAACATATTATTTTTCAAATAATCTCAATTTATCTGTGGCTCAACTCAAACGGGATTCTAGTGAATCTGAAGTAATTTTGAATAATACATAGCTTATTAATATGTCGTAATACCAGGTTTCTTAGGCGGGAGGCAAAGATCAACGAGTACCAAATATCTCTACTCTATCCTTACAGACCTGACATATTCTCATCACTCTCTTTATATCTTAATCTACTTTTTCATTAACTATTAACCCCGTAAGAAGCGTATGAAATATATAAGTGGAGTAACTTCTCAATGTTTGAGTTCAAACACTCATCTACAATGAAAATAACTCACTAATAGACATCGCACTCAAAGGAGCGAATTTGTTTGTGACGAACGTCTTGTATAGAGCAAAACCAGTGATCCACTGGCGAGTAGAACCGACAAGTTTACACGCCTAGCGTTTGTTGTACAAACCAGCAAGCAAAATTTGGTGGGGTTTTGGAAAATAGATTCAAATTACAACTGAAACCGGCGTCTAAATATCGGAACGAAATACTCGGATAACAGAAATGACTTTTGTCTGCTATCATATACTAGGCCAGCGTGGCAGACGTGTCTTAACCCTTCTCATTCAGAAAGGAAACTCGTGTCCATGAGTGGAACGACAAAAGAGTTGATGATGAATGATGTAATGATAACATTCAATAGACATCTCGTCAATGGATACACTCAAGATTGTAGAGTCAACTCCCTAGAGTTTCACAAGACGGGTGAATGTATAATACATGTATCTGAATGTGTCACACAGAAGATTCAATTCTTAGGTACCTCTCAGTGCCCTCTTAGTTCTGTGTTAGTTCTCCCTTAAGTACTCACAAATAAACTCTTGTTAATTAACTCGAATGGCATTGAATTGTTTATGAAACGTAAAATAGACAGAGAGACGTACAATACGGTTGATGGATACAAGTGCTGTGGGACTTAATTCATTTGATCAAACTAGTCTGGTTGTGGGGGAGTCCGAAGACTCTAAAGCCGCCTTGCATAAACGAACAGAGTGATAATCGTAGAAGCAACAGGTCAGGTATGCAAGGATAGAAATATTTGACACTCGGTGCACTCTGCCCACACTGCAAAATACCTGGCACGTCGATAAAATTACAATCACAATAAATTATACGTAATGGCTGTAATAAAGCTATTAGGATATCAGATTTATGTATTACTGTTCCATTACTAGGCACGTGTCTCTACGTGTAGAGCATAATAATACATACAAGCTTTTCTATCAAGTGACACGACCATTCTCTGCGGACTGCCAGTTTTCAACCACTGTTACTTGAAGTGCAACAATAATACTGCCATTTTCCAAGCGTCACATATTATTGGTCACTCATGTAATAACTGACCAAATATTACACATAAAGTATATCTTGTTACGTATATCATCAGCAGCCGGTTTCCGTCCACTGGTGGACATCCAGGGCCTATCTAATAGATCCCTACTGAGCTTTATCTTCAGTTTTTCATCTCCAACCGCTGCTATCCAATGCGTTACTATATCTAATGCAATTAATTATGTTGGGTTTATTCTACCATGAAATTTTCAGTAGTAACTCTGTGTCAGAATTGGTACTCGGTGTAAGGTGGGACATACAACATAACTGGTGGAACGTGGGAGTGTACTACACCCCGCTGCTTACCCCTTCGGTAATACAGGCGGGGTACACGTTATAAAATACAAAATCTTGTTCGCTACTGAATAGTTTTTCCACAGCGCGTAGTTAGAAGCGATATCCAATCATTGGGCATTAGCATAGATAATCGAACCATTTAAATGCAAGTTCCGTCGCCTTCCTCGGTTTCGTCTACAGCGGCTCCCAACCTCCGTCCGCTTAGCTGCGACTTAATAGAGACGTTAGAAAACGATACCTCGTGCATAGTAAGGAAATTAAGAAAAACTAATGTGTTAAATGTGACATTCGAAATTTGATTTTTTCAACGTAATTGTAAAAAGAGACTCTTTAAAAAAATGCTTAAAATATTGGAATTTTTAAACAATCGAAATCTAAACAACGCAAAGTTATGTAATTTGTAACTTATAACATATGTTAAGTTCGAGCAAAATTTCAGTTTTATTTCATCGTTAATCAGTCTATTGGCCTGTAAGCCTGTTGCTACTGTCTGTATCATAAAAACCACGATCAATTACATCTAATTATAATTAAATTTTATTATTTTTTTATAATTAAACGTCCTACGACTCGAAAATACTTTGCATAATTAGTTTGCTCAGTACACGTGATAAAAATACGTTCGATATTTTGAAAATAACCATTCTTGTAACAAACACGTTCTTATTATCAAATATAAGCTTCAGAATTAAAATCAGCTGTTTAAAGTATTTGTCTACCTCCCTTTCGTGTATATATCTGTCTCGCTCTCGCCGGGGTCCCATTACGAAATGGTTCTAGTCTAATTAACAAATCCCAATTTAGGATTGGAACAGCGAAATGCTTAGAGAGGACCGCACCAACGTTTTATTGTTATTTTATTATAAAAGCTTTCATAGTGAAATTGTCTTCAGCTTTTTTAAATAACGGCAACAAAAAATTGTTTCGATGCAATTTTTAAGTCATATGACTTTTCTACGCAAAATTTAAAAATACTTTAAAGTATCTGTAACGTTTGAGAAGAAACTATTAAAGGCAATAATTAATTTTTTCGCAATTATAAATACTAATAATTTCATGGCCCATAAACTATTTATTACGTAATAACAAATGCCTGCTATACTTCATATTGACAATTTAATCTGAGACGTCAACAGGAACAGTTACTGTATTTTCCTTTGGAAATGAGACATTTTGTCGCATTAGAAGTAATCTTGTATATTAAATTTAAGTTAGATATCATAAAACTAAATTTGGACAAAATTGATACAGTCGCGGTATTCATGTAATTATCCCTAGATTAAAATTCAGTATTTTCCCATGGCAAAAAAAAGTCCTGTAGGTAGTGAAAAATAAACATAGTCTCACTTGAACATGTAACCCATGCTTAAAACGATCATTTTATTATATACTCGTTACAAAACCTACACATACAACCTTCAAAATCCAAAACCTAAGTTAAAACGCCAACTCACCCACTGATCCTCCGACCGCCGGTGTGTTGTTTCCTTGTAATTTTGCAATTGTTTTCAACAAACGATTTTCTAAGGTTCATTAGAGGAAATCTCTAGGTGAGTAGGTATTAATTATTTTCGTTGCAACAACAAACATCTATTACGACATGAGGAAACTGAGGAGATTCCTATAATATGATTGGCGGTTGACTCAATAGCGACGGCGTGCGAAATATTCCGTCGTTTGATTCCCCGAATTGCCGCTCCACGGTTTTTTTGTTCAATAAACACTGAACGGAGGAAACAAATGCATTTTCCTCGCAATTTATGGTTCTTGTGAATATTTTTATTGTAAATAGGTGATTATAATATTATATATCAAAATATTATGTCGTAAAAATCAACTTCAGAATTGTCGTTGTAATAAGTGCGTACCGTTTGCATTGTCTTTGTAATAAGTCGTAAATGTAGCTAAACATTATTTATGGTGTCATTCATTTTAAAAATTATGGTCTTAACCCTTCTGGTTCTAACAAGAAGTCCGTGTGCAGCAGCAAAGTAATAAATTGTTTATTGAGAACATAATACGAATATATGATATGGAACTTAGTGGAGAATAATAATAATTATTAATGTAACATGTAGGTAACCGCCAGATATCACCGAGTACCAAATATCTTTAAAAACAACATGCTTCTTCTACATACAGATATAATATTAACTTCTCAAATAGCCCAATACATCAAAAATGCGTCATTAAACCGTCAAAACGCACTATTTTTCGGAAGCGTTTCGTGCCGTTCCCGAAGCGGCGAGCGCAGCGCGTGCCCGGCTGTCTTGCGGACGGATTTACACGGCGTTCGAAGGATTCAGTTCCAGCTGTGCCCGCGTTCATTTTATTTGGATACGCGGATTATCGTATTACATATATAAATTTGTAGCCGTGTTTTCAGTGCGACCGTGTAAATTTTTGAAATCAACAAAAAGCCTTCGATGATTTTGATTTTGACGGAATATTGATTAAATGTTTATCAGTTTAACTGTTTTTATTTCAGTTTAAATATTTAAGTGTTTGTCAGTTTAATCAGAATAGTGAGGTAAGTTATATCAGTGTACAGAGAATTTAATACTTACAAGTAGAGTGACACGAACATTTATATGGTTTTTCACTTGTAATAATAATAGCAAAATTGTGTCAATGAATTTGTTACTAGGTTACACTAGATTTGTTAGGAACAGTTTAAATTATCCCCATAGAATACAATATGCTTGAAATTTAATTACAACTAATGATACACTTCAGATAAGCAACACCAATTTTGAATATATATACATATGCAGCATAAAATAAAACCAATCAAAAAAAGTCTGAAAACACCCTTACGTATCAGTTAATCAAAGCGCCCGTGAAACATCTTGCATAAAACGAAACGTGAAAGCAACCAAAAGGCGCTCATTAAAATAATTCCACCTCTTACGCTAGGCAAAGGCATTACAGGCAATACATTCGTGCAGATCAGACGGGCGCAAACAAAAAAAAATCAATTCCCATCTCGCCTCGAATACGACGCGTCGACATATTGATTCCGCACTCCATTTCATTTGGGAATAACAAAAGATCCTAAAATTTCAATAAAGAGGGCTCAATCCCGCCAAAATTAATAATTGCACGCACACACACGCCCGCACATACACACATACGTCGTATCACGCACACATGTTATGTAACGTACGCACGCACACAAGCGTGACGTATTGTAGTAAACGCGTTATCTATGTGATGGTACACCCTTGCAGTTTTTCGCCTAGGTCCTAGGTCCGTAACGAGTCTAGGGTGCGCCTAGATAAATGTATGGACAGCAAAAAAGGGTAACAAATAAAAAAAATATATAAAATTTCTGAAAATGCAGTGATAATGTATAGTAAGAATATTAAATTTATAAGAGGGTATAGAGTAAAAATAAATTTAAGCTATTTTAATATTTAGTATCGTTTATCGTTCTTAATCGTCGATCGTTTCCTTCTTAAAAACAACTAGTTTATTAGTAGATATAGTCCCTGCTTGTAACTACTAGGAACCTCCTTTTCTTATACTAAATTTAATATTTATTAGCATGTAGGTAAGAGTTCTGTTGAAAACTTTCTAAAGCGCCCTTAACTCTTCGAAGAGTTTTAACGATTATGCTTTGCCCTAGAAAAATCATTTACTACTATCGTTCGGAAATAAAATACAAGAAGGAGAAGATATTCTGAAGGGCTTTAATTACGATGGTAGAGATGAGTAAGATAGAGATGTATATATTTGTTGTCGCAAAGATCAAAATAATCTTCTTGTATTCATATTTACATCTAGTTTACTATCCTTTAAATATAATATTATAGACTTTGTATTACATTTAATGTATGACTCATTTAGCTCCAAAGCGTGTTTAACTGAAAGGCTGGTTATTATTTTACTAAGTGTAAGTCTTTTGTCTTGTTCTCTTGTCTAAGGGCTGGTTTCGAACTATGTATATGCCCTTAAAAAGCAATACCAAAAAATAAGTGTCAAATGTAATACTGCATTAATAGCTACATCACTTTGTAAATGAAAAAACGTAGAGCATAATCTGAAGTAAAATTGTAGCTCTACTAATCATACAATGTATATTTTTTTCTGTTTTTCTGTAATTGGTCTTCCAATCATTTGCGTGTCATGTTGTAGGTACCCACATTATTTTTTCTATTTCTAAAAACATCTACTTGTCTCATGCAACATGCAACATATTGATTGGTTAACTATTTTGAATATTTCCATGTATTGTACTTTACTAACGGAATGTACAATGTTTAACGGATAAAAATTAAAAAGTAACACATATTTTGTATACCTATAGGCACATATTTCACTTTTTTTAAACTTTCAACTTAGAAATAAATTATATTATCAACGGCAAATTCTATCTACAAACTCTACATAAACTCACGTCGCACAACGAACTGTGACGAACGAACATAAGACAAAAAACCGTTAAATTTGTATATTCAAAAATGTAATATTTCCCTCAGTATTTTATTTAAAATCTGATTAAAATTATATTAAAACTGATTATTAAAAGTGAACTATAATAACAAAGAAATAGATATAAACCTTATACTATAGACATAAAAGGAAATATTATTTATAAAGATGTAGCTACAGAATTCCGAAAGACAATATCCAATACAAATTAATGATTGGCGTAGAATACTTTCACTTTTGGACACATTAGAAAAAATGCGTTTCTAAATATTCTATAAACTGCCATGAATCGAGCTCATTCACCGTACAGGAGCGTAGTAGCGTAATGGACGCGGTATACTACACGTGCTCACGGGCAGATAGTGCTGAGTACTACGGAATGGCTCACGTCATTCGTATAGCACGCTTTAGTATTTTGTGTTCACCAATCACACGAGGTGGTCTGCCCACCTGAAGGAGCCAGATAGACGCAGCAGGATTGTAAAGGCTTAGGACATGGTGGTGTAGCATTAATAAGGGTACGGCTATGTCCAGCAGTGGCCTTCCACAGGCTTATAGGGGATGACCCAACAATGACTTATCAAGACCAATATATGTACATACGGCAAAAATAAAACAAAAAAATAATTACCTCTACAATAACAAATCGAGTTATTTTGCGACTAGTACCAAAACCGAACCCTCTCTACCAACGATTTGTTTTAGAGGTCATCGCCCTCTCCACATCCCCCTCTAACGCGTCGCTACGCACATCTCCCGTCCCGCTCGCACGCCGATGGGGAAACGCCTACGAAAAGGAAGGCCTTTGATTTTTTTTTCTGAAACAACCGGAAGTTGATTATTCGAAGACATTTTGACTGGATATAATAATCCAGTTTTAATGAAATAACGTCGCTGGACCGATTTTGAAAACGTACAACGCATTGTTGTAGTCCTGGTTGCGAGTTTTTTTTACCATTAATGGTTTTTATGGGGTTTTCAACAGCTCTCACAGCGGTGACGGCGCCTATTATAAATGATTACGAACACAGACCATGACCGAATTTGATTTGTTCGTGGTGTTGATTTTTTTGGCATCGATACTTTGAGTAATAATCGACTTTAATTATTAAAATCAAGATTTTTTTTATAACACACAAAGTGTGAATTAGAAATACAAAGTATAATGGCAAAGAGAAAGTATCGCATAGTAATAGAAGATTGTATAAAAAATTAAGCCTTTTAACATTAAATATGATTAAACCAAAAAGGTAAGGTAAGGTCAAGGCAGTTAGAGCGAATCCAATAATGAAATCATTATTAATGACATCACGCCTGTAATCCCCGAAGGGGTACGCAGAGGAGTGTAGTAAGTACACTCCCACGTTTCACCAGTTACGTTTGAGTCCCACGGAATAGGTGGCGAGCCCAAGTCAGTTTTCATTGCGGTATTACTTTCAAAATTGCCAATTTTGGTCAACTTTCATCTAAATGCCTGCATCCGTCGGAATTAATTTTACATTACCATACATATGTAACCGGCAGCTTAATTTAAAACTTAATATTTAAGGAAGGTTAACGAAATTACCAAATTATCGGCAATACTAACTTACAAGTTCAACATATTCTTCGTTACAATGCTATGACTATTTCATTGATGGTGTCATTTCCTTACATTTCGCCACGTGTAATAAAAGCCCGTGACATCTGTAAGGATGGTGACATTCAACACTCGCTGTTCTCTGCTGAGTGTTCTCTGCTTACCAGGTGAAGAGCACCACTTGACGTTATAAAAACAGTAACAATATAGATACCCTCAAAAGAATATTACATACAATAATATTTACATTAACGGTAGTTAACAAATGTATCTCACGACATCATTAAACCTTTCCGAATCTCTCCAGCTACACCAAGCGCCTAAATACCGAAATTCATTTGTGAAAAAAAACTACATACCCCAGCGAGCCCTTGTTCGTGTGGAGCGGAGAAAAAAAAAATATAAAGTAATTCTTAATTACATCCTGCAGAACATTGGGCCGTATGTTCGCGACCCTCGC
>DWMF01001081.1:0-12298 GCA_018244815.1 Parelbella polyzona | reverse complement strand
GTTTTAGCTTTATTTTAAAGCTAAGAAGTTTAAAACACAGTCTTGTACACAGTATTGTACATAAATAATCATCCTAATACACATAGACCTTTAAGATTTATTTATATTTTATTAATATTAACATCAATACAAATAGAAATATATGTTACAGTGTATTGCAGTCTAGTTCTAATAGTGTAAGTAGTACTCAAAATAATGAACATCCAATAATTTCTTTTTATATTGTGATTTCTCAAGTAACGAATTATTTTATTATCTTGTATAGAATATAAGAAGTAATGCGTTTAGTTCAGTAAATTACTTTATTTACGGAAATCATCCAGAATTATGATCCTCGTCAGAGTTTAGGCCAGTTTAACGATTATGGTACCTTCTTATCGACATTAATCGAATCCTTTCTCCTAAACTACGTACAAATATTTTCACTACAGGTGGCAGACGTGACCATACTAAGAGTTCTGGTGAATCGTAAGTATTTTTTCTTATCAATTTCAACTTCTACATATAAATTTCGTAAATATTTCTAATATAGGGTTATGTCCATTATACCTTTGTTTTTTTTTGCCTTTCAACTGAAGTCTAGTTCGTATACAAATTTGGGAGATAATATATTTTTTTATTTGTGAAACGTAATGTTTAACAACCAATAAAAAAAAACATCTTATATAGAAATGTGAATATCATCTTACTTTCCTTGAAGACATTACTAAATATTTTTATATTTCTTAATAATTATAAAATCAGTGTATTACAAATATTAGTAATAAATCATAGGATTCTCCCTTTTCTCCTTTTAATCAATCCTGTAGATATGTAAATAAAATTTAATCCTCTTAAAATTAATGCTGTACTGATTTGAGTATTCGGTGTACTTAAGGGATTTGTCTATTGTAGAAGATGGACATTAACAGAGTGGAATATCGGGTGGAAACTTGAGACGTTAAGTGATGTTACCAGTGATCATATTTAATAATATTTACCCGTAACTTCTATATTTGTAATATTAAATAATGGTAAGAATGACGTAAGATGTTGTCGAAGAATAATTCGAGTCTATCAAATAATTTAGTAATATTTCGTCATAAAAAAGGGTGGAACATATTCTTTGGTCGTATTTCAAGGTTCCGACAGCATATTTACTTACAAAATAGATGCTCGTGCTTGGGACACAAATCGTTCTGGATAGGAATCGAACCTACAGCTACCGGCTCGAGAGCCAGTGTCATTAATCACTGAAGCAACGGGCCAAGTTCTTAATATAAAAGGTAACAATAGCCAAAATAAATTTGTTTTATTAAATCAACTTTCTAATAATATTTTCGTGATTGGTTTACCTTCGTTACTTACGCACTTCAAGTTTCCACCTTATATATGTGAATATTAAAACTGCAATGAACGTCCCAAGATCATAACTGGCTTCACTTTACATTAAAAATTGTCCTATATTGCTTTGTAAATAGAGCTTATTTTGTTATAAGGACGCCGGCTGGTGATGTGCTTTTAGAGAGTGGGATCCCGCTACCTTCTAGAACGTATGTCTAACTATATATCTACATGTATGTTAAAAATAACAATATAACGTTATATAACATAACAATATATCATATTGACATGGTATTGCATCATATTGATATGTTATATAAAAGGTATAAGTTGCAATATTTTTTACTGGGGTTTATCTTTTTACTGGGACTTTTCCAAGCGTAATTCTAATATATATTTTAGTAATATACCTTTAACAAAAGCTGGTAATACTATGGTGCGGTTGGGAAGGTTATTTTTCTCTACCGCTATTTATATTCACATATACTACAGTATATGTGTGGTTTATCCTATTGCTAAATCCTAATGCCATCTAACATTTGAATTAAGGCACTAAAGGGCCTCATATGTTTACTTGTGATAAACCAAAAAAAGAGTTAAGAAAAAATGTTTAACCTATTAATTGGGAAAAATATTTTAACAATATTGCATGTGGGTAGTAACTATGCTTTTAAAATAAGAATAGGAATGTAATGATGGCCATATTGTAACGTATTAATCGCCATTTTACAGCGCCGAAGAATAAACTAATCATACATAAAAAAAGGAATTATTTCAGTAACAATGTATGAATGATGCAGAATGATTTTTTTGCATACCGTAATTTTTAGGCGTAGAATTAACAAGTTGAGAAAATTGATATTTTTATTCTTAGTTTGAACCCATCATATTGGTACATACTATTGTAATTGTACATAGTTAGCAGGTTATTTGCCCAACTCTTGTATATTATGCATGTTTTCATTTTTTTTTTTCAATTCTGTAGTTATAAGTAATAAAATTATTATTTCCCGTTTCGTCACGGAATTTTTACATTTTATACACAATAGGGCACAATTTTTTATCTATTTCTCATTTATCATAATCCATGAAACGGGGTACATTAGTATATTCTTATGCTTATTAGAAAATATACCCGTTAGTTGCTAAATGTACTTTTACCGTAACATACACGTAAGTGAGCTAAACTTGTGTAGACTTTGCTATTTTTATGTCACAGTTACATATGTGGCCTAACTTTTCAATTAACGCGACATTAAAACCAATATCAGTGGAAAAAACCGAATCATTAATGATATGACGCTATTGTACGAATATATTAAGTTTAGCAATATTAATAATTGAGCTTTATTAAAAAGTGAGGAATGGTTTAGGCTATAAGTATGGTGGAGTGTTTTATTAAATCGTATCCAATGTAACCCAGTAGCGACACTGAGAGTGCGGTCGGCCGAGAGCGCTCCAGGCTGGGCGCTTTGAGTGCCCGGGTACGAGCCGCGTTACCGCGTGCCAAGGACCGCGTCCAGGCCACCGAGCCCAGGGTTGAAACTGATGAAAAGGTTGGTTATATATCCCTTTTGTCATATTATGTCATGCTTTTTGAAATTAATGTAATAACAATTGATTTTTTGCACATCGTTTTTAAAAGTATTTTTTTTTGTAGTAACAGTTTTATTTTGTTAACATTAGTAAAGAAACAGCGTTCCAAAATCAAATTTAATCTCGATTGGCTGTCATTCTATTCTTTAATATTCTTACTATGTACAAATACTCGCACATTCTTCAGCAACGTGGATAACTAATAACTGGTTCAAACTTTTGTTTTTTTTTTTGCTAATACTTGGTAGTCTAGCATTTAGCTAAGATTCTGCCTGTTAGGCAACCTAGAAAAATCCTTGCATTGAAGAATTCCAGTATTTCTTGTTAGTTTGTGTTAATCAAATATAATTAAACTTATAATTTCAGCAGCTCGCCGAGGATAAAAAGGGCGTGGTCTACGCGGAGTTAGCTCTTGGAGACCAAACAGCTGAAAAGCCACCGCCACCCTCCACGGAATACGCTGAAATTGTATACAGCGACCAGCCGGGGCAAATCAAGGAAGCCAAGGATTAAAAGCTTATTTAAAAAATTACCGTAAACCATAAATGTGCTGCAACTCCGCCAATTATATTCATAAATAAGCAACATTTTAGATACTTTTTGAGCTGGCAACTCTATTACAGGGTCATGTCACCCGCTTTTCTCTGCTGATTCTGGTAACAATTTGAAACGTTTTACACAAATTCTGTGCGTCGCATGAAAATCATCACAAACAAATTGATTCGCGTTACTTATCCACCGAAATTTATATTTATTTTTTAATGTATACAAATATTATAACATAATCTTAATATTCTTTCCTAAAAGCGCTTACTTCTTTCTTACCTTAGCAAAATTTCGATCTGTCAGATTTTAATTAACTTTTTAAATATAGCTAGATCGTAAGTATTGTTAAATATTTAAACGGAGAACGAAAATTTTATAAAAAAAATTTGCTACTTCTATCTCTATGTGTATACATACACAAATATTTGATATAATATTTTATAGTATTGACAATTTTGAGTATTTTTTGGGTACAAATATATTATGACAAAATTATTCTTATTATCAGTAGCGTTATTTAAAGAAGCGGGCTCTTTATGAAGGAATATAATTTTGCAATTATATTTTATTAAGTTTTTAAGGTGCTATGGTAAGTGTCATTTTTAAGAACTGAACGTTATTAGAGATTAGTTTTCACCAGTCGATAACAGATAGCACCACAAGCTTTCTGAATCACAAGTCTTCAAATACTTTTCGATTGACTTAAACATCTAAAGCATAAAACCTGCTTCATAATGTTTAGTATAGCAGTTGAGCGATTACTTTTTCTTTAATTAAAATTGACACAATACCCACTTGTAATCTATACAAGTATTAATTATTTTATGACAATATTGCGACAGTTGCGCAATCTATTTTTCCCTTACGTTTTTAGTAATCTCGAAATCTATACACTAGCTTTCTTATTATTTCTTATCTTAGCGTTGCGATATTTAGATGATATTTTCTTCTAAATGTTCTCAAATTTTACTCTTTTACGTAAAATGGAATATAGTATATTACTTTATTCCTATATACCTAATTCGTAATCTCATGTATTCGTATTTTAAATTAGTGAACGCTTCTTGATATTATCACTACATGTAGTTATGTCGTATAAGAAATATTCAGCTTGATGTAAGGCACATTATTTATATTCTGTACTGTGTTCGTTAAATAAAATTTATTATTAGGTTATAGATTAAATAAAATGTAATCCGAATCTATAAATATACCAATTCATTCCTATATATACGAGTATACTATCCACGGATAATAATTTATAACTCGTTTAAAAAAGCACCAGTGACGCCTTTTTACCTTATGGGTTTACATAAAAAAAACTGTATTATCGCGCTTCCATTTATTTAATGATATTATTTTTGAAAAGCAATTATACTTTTTGTTTTTTCGTTTTTAAAAATATAAGTCAAAGACAGGGTCGAAACTGTGGAGGCTTTAAAGATAAAGATTCCAATTTATGATTTATTAACGCATTTTAATGTACAATTAATTATGTTTAAATATCATATATACAACAGAAAAAAATATTTTCGACTCAGATTTTTGAGTTTTAATTTAGATTTAATCCGTCCAATAGGAGATTATATTTTTCATTTAATTATTTTATACAATTCTTTAGTTTTAATCAGTATATTTTATTTCCGGTGCTTAATTTGACACAAGTGCTATTATTATTATAATTATTATTTTACTTGTGTTACCAGTATTTTTTTACAATTAATTAATCACTGGAAGGGCATCATCATTATCAGCCTATTTCCGTCCACTGTTGGACATGGCCTCTCCAATAGCACGCCACTGAGCTATATATTACATAAGGGCATACTACAAAATATTTCTCATTAGAATAAATGGAATTGTTTGTATGTAAAATCCATGTAATGTTGGGAAGGGTTCATTTTCTGGAGGCTCGCCATTGATAAAATTTATCATAGACATGTCGGACCTCAAAATCGTACGGTCCAGCATAATCATGTCTGGGCATTGATACTCGTAGAAGAATTTGTTAACTTGTTCTTTGACGTTGTTTAATGACGATGCCTTTGATTTTGTAAATGTGCTATCAAATCAGACCATGCAATTCTTTTTTCAATTTACTCTAAGCATGTATGGCCTTAAACCTCTCATTCTAAGATTAGATCGGTGTTCAACAGTGGAATGGTATAAAATGTTGGAAAAAGTATGTTATAAATATTTATCTGGTAAACGTCTCATATACTTTGAATTGTTACTTCAAAACTTCGTCAAAACTTAATTTGAAGTAACAGCTACTTCAAATTTTAATTATTTAATTCAGTGGTGCTTTTGATTCACGCATATTTACACAAAGTATTGTATGTTAGGTGATCTAGTGTGTTTAGAGATATGCATATACATATAAACATAACCTTCGCATGTATGTATGTTTTAAGATTTTTTACAACCAATGTATTACGTATACTTCATTGTACAAATTTCGAAAGATCAATGTTCTATGTGTGTTTAAAAAAACTATATTAAAAATATTTTAAAAAACAATAACAGAATGACAATCTATTTAAAAGTAGTACTACCTACTTAATTGTTGATTACTCACGAGCACAAATGGCGCGCAATGTCACAAACTAGTGACGTTACAATCATCAAGCGTTTGCAATGCTGTCAGACCGACTTGTCAAATTGACAATGTCAAAGTATTGATATTGTATTGTCATGACATTTATTCACAAATATGTATTTTAGGTAATATTATATATGTAGATTTATACAACTTTTTTCGGTACTTAAATGTCTTTGATGTGTGAACGATTATTGTAGAAATAAAATTTGTGTCATTATATTTGTATTTTATTTTGGTAACTCAATAAATTTTTACCGTTTTAATCACATTTTTTTATGGAATCAGCAAAGTTCCATGTCATAATTGGTGAATAAGACATGTACAACGAGCACTAAGGTAGTAGAACGCAATCAACACATTTACATAAGAACTTACTCAAGGGGAGCGACGCATCTACGACGTGTCAAAAACAATACGCAAAAACGATATTTCATTAATAATTATAGATTTATTGCATATCATTCCACTATATAACGTATCTCATGTAGTCTTACCACACTTCGTCTCCTGTGGCGATTTTATTTATTTATTTTATTTGGGTTTAATTCGAGAATATGTTTACTAATGATCTCAAAGAGTCAATGATTTGGTGGATTAACGTTAACATCGCCCCAGGAGGAGCCGAGCATAACATTTTGTTTTACAATATGAAATATTACAAATATTTTTCATTTTATGGATGGTATGGCTCCTGTTTTATTGGTAATCTTTGTATACTGCACTTTCTTATAACAAATAAACAAATGGAAAAATATGTATTTTCTTTTGAGAAATGCTTATTTTTAATATTATTAAATTTTTAAAATCGCACCAACAAACGAACTCTAGATCCCTGAAGCAAAAGATTAAAATCTAATCCGCTAAGGTGTAACTGCTATAGAATTGTCAAATAAAATAGCAGGAATCAGCAAATTATTTGTTACTATTAAAGAAAACAGGAAAACCAATTGTCATGGAATATTCCAAAAAGAACTCCATGAAGTTGGTAAAAACTTACAGATACCAAAAGCAAATAAAGGTAAAATACTACAGATGAATGATGATGTTCATAATGAATATACAGCCTTGGCCAGAGGCAGTAGACAGACGACAGCTTTGCTTAAACTAAAATCAACTGACTATGTATAAATTGCATAAGTTTATTGTCATATTTGATGACCGATTCTTATGGTCTATTGACATTTTGAAAAAGGAATCCCCAAGAAAAGAACAATAGATGATTCATACACAGGTCTCGACACTGGCGTCATCTCTTATTGACATTGAAGTGTGGTATACAAAAATAATATAATCATTATTTAACAAATTAATCTATCAATACTTGTAAACCCGTTTCTACATAGCTAGCTACATACTCAAAATATGCTTATTAACAACTTAATAACATTTAAATATAAAATTTACATATTAAACAATAATAATATACTGTGGTACACAGACAGACTGACACACCAAGCATGACCCTTGTAGGGAAGAAAGTATAGTGTGCTCATAATTTATATGCGATTGGATACTTCATGCTAAAACCACATCAAATGATCAGGACAAATAATGAACAAATAAGTTTCCCCGAGCACATTTTTACTTTAACCTGGCTGATACATAGATTTAACAGGAAAAAGTATTATGAGTTAGTTATTCAGAGACAACATAATTTTATATGGTGGGATACTTGGAACAGAATGATTCGTAATTTTATACACTGTTGGTTTTAATAATAATAAAGGATTCACTAATCATAAGACTAGGTTCCATAGTGACAGTAGCTAACACAATTAGGTACCACTTCTATACCAGTTTATAAGGTAAACTGGTATTAATAATACCATAACAGTTATCATATTCATATTGAACTAAAAACCAGGAAGACATTGGGTCAAATCAATGACAAACTAATATGTCTATAGATAAAATCATTCTGCATAATTAAAGACCTTTACATAGCAATCGAATTTTTTGGTGGCAGTTTGATTGGTTAAGGATAAACCAAAAATACTCCATGAAAAACACATGCATCATCAACTTTTACAATGATTAGTCAAACAGAGTCGGAATCTATGAATCTCAATCAGATATATATCAATATCTATTTTTTATATATAAACTTCTCAGACAGGTATAAATGATGCATCATATGGCTACATCAAAATCTAGACATCTTCCCTTAACATTTAATACCCATTACTATATTTAAATTTGGCATCCTATATAGAACTACCCCAAACAACAACTTTACAATTAAAATATTTTGCAAAGCTCTCAATAGATGGCGCTAACTTCGATAATTGTATTAATACACTACCCGTCATATGAACAGGTGTATATGATAAAATATATCATAATTGCCTTACTATTGGGAGGGATATGCGACGTATACATTAAAGGTTCATCATTGAGTATCTAAAGAAGTTTAGCTACAAAAGCTCAAGGATCCGTTGTACATTTAGCGCCATCTAACGGATTTTATATTGCTACTACTGAAGTGTATGAAAGTCATACTGGTTGATCTACTAACACGTCCCTGTACCTCCTGCGCACCTTGGCCAATCGATGAGTCATCACACGGTAACCTTTACACCACGTTGGCAACGTGAACACGCTAAGAAGATAATTGCTTCTATCCCCCTTTCAAGGTAACACATATTCATTACTACTCTCCGTGATCACACAGTCCAGCTGTTCCAGTTTTACATCGTTCTTAATTTTTATATCACACAACCCAATTTTCCCGTTGTTCTTTACTATGATATTGTTCCACACGTCCTGCGCCACGCTGGCGTCAGTCTTCGGATCGTCGTACGTCTCGCCGGGGTGCTTCCTCATATAATGTCGTATTGCGTTTTGTTTATGGGAAAATTTCTTCGGGCATATTTTACAGGGAAACGGTTTTTCGTTCGTGTGTATCCTCATGTGATATATCAGTCGACTCTCCTTGGGAAACTTCTTGTGACATATTTCACAGTCCAAGCGCTTTATCTTCGCGTGCCTCAACGTGTGCCGTTCCATGTTATGCTTGTGGGCGAACATCTTGGAGCAGATCGGGCACGAGTAGGGCTTCTCACCAGTGTGCTTGCGCATATGCGGCTTGATGAGCCCCGCATGGGTGAATTTCTTCATGCAAATTTGACAGGAGAACGGCTTGATATCATTATGGAGTTGAATGTGTCTGATCAGTGTTGATTTGTATTTGAACTTCACGTTGCATATCTCGCACGTAAACGGCTTCTCTGTGGTATGTTTGCGCAAGTGACTTTGGAGAAGATATGGTCTCTTGAAGACCTTGCTGCACACATGGCATTCCAGTTGCTGGTCCGTTGGCTTCCTGCATCGACGTTTCCCTTGGTGTTTCAACAAGTTCGACCTGACTGCGAACTGCCTTAGGCATATTTTGCACTCGTGCGGTTTTACCTTCAGGTGGATCTTCTTATGCTGCTCCAAGTTCGAGGACGACTTGAACATCTTACCACACTCTTGACATTCATATGTTTTTTCGGTAGAGTGGGACAAAATGTGCTTTTTCAAATGGCCCTCTTTGATGAAACTTCTAGAACAAACCGTGCATTCCAGTTTCACCCTAGTGTGCAGCAGCTGATGTCTTTGCACATTGCCCTTGTTGGCAAAACGCTTGTGGCATATAGGGCACATGTATTTACCATCCACTGCTGAGTTTTGGCTCAAGGCTTCTTCTGGAAAACACAAATGATACTACTATCAATCAATTGACAATATACATTGTACATATGTATATAAGTAGTATTTATTATAGCATTACTTGTATGTCACGTTCTCATGTTGCTGCTCGATTAATTAGAAAAATGAACACACAGCAGGAATATTACATATTTGTTAGCTAACATATTTCTATTTATTCTATAAAAGTTTCTAATTCATAACACTTCCTAATTACTAAATACTCTTTGTGTTTTTTTCCAAAGTTTAAATTATCTCTATTTCAATATCATTTTATCTAATTTATCCCATTAAACATTGAATTGCTTTTTAAGTTGTAATCATTTTTAAAGTTTCAAGCTATCTCTATATGAAACTTCACCACAATAGACCCTATAGTCAATTGTGAAAATGTAATTTCATATTATAATACAACCCTCACTACATGTCCATGGGGTTCATTTAAAAGAAATAACATAGCCCATCTTGTGTTCTAGCCTAAGACCCTATCTCCATATCAAATTTCATCACAATCGGTCCAGCAGTTTGGGCATGAAACTGTAACAAACTGGCAGAACTACTTTCACCTTTATAATATTAAAAACGTAGCATCACGCCTGTATTCACCAAAGAGTTAAGTAGAAGAGAGTAGGACATTCCTGCGTTTCAGCAGTTTAGTTTACCTCCCATGGAATAGGTGGTAAGCCTATAGCCAAAGACCGGGCACAGATACAGACTCCAAGTTACTAATAAAACATCCAGTAGTACCCGACCCAGGATTCGAACCCAGGACCTCCCGATCGGCAGTCGTGCTTGCAACCACTCAACCAACAAAGCAGTCAATATTAGTATAAAAAAAATAATCAATCCATTTATGATTCCAACGTTGGAATATATGTACATAGGTCTCCATAATATTATTAGTATGCATAATCCAAAACACAGGAATACATATTCAAAAACAAATATATTATACCTATTACATACCTTCTTCTTCAGTGGAAGTGGTTGGCTGGCTAGTTTTTTCTACTAATAGGTCACAAGAATCTTGATCCTGTAATAGTTAAAAATCATGTTATAATTACATATGTATATTACAAACAGACCAGTTTAGTTAATGGTTAGCGATTCTGACTACTAGATCATGAATAGTGGATTCATTTCTGATCCAGGGCCAAATTTTTATATGATATTCACAGTTAAATTTAATTGAAAACACAACTGTCATTTGTTTAGATTTTAAATAGATCATAAAAAAATGTATATAGTTTAGATATATTATGCAGTTTCTATAGTCTGTGAACACCACCAAAATGAACTTTGGCTATGGGGTCGATTGCAGCCTTAAACATTTCTATTCAGAGAGAGAAACTGTGTTTACTACTGGCATGACAAAAGGTTCAAGGTGAAAATAGTCACATAAATATTATGTATATATGTATATATGTATATATATACATCTACAATCTTTTTTACACTCCAACACCAAGCAAGGTCAGCTTTTAGAACTGCTACAAGCCTGGAGCATAATTTACCATACTGCTTCAACATAGAATGTGTGGGTAAATGAGTGTGATCAATTTGAAATTCAGATCAAAATCAGTGACATTTTAATAAGAGAATACACTTACATTTTGATTGGACACCTCTTGTTCAAGTGGCTCCTCTTTAACAGAAACTTCAAACATTCTATCATTATTCACTGACACATGTCGCTTATCCCTTGCAACAAATATTTTATTATTGAACCATTTAAATGTATTACTATCATCCTCTGTGTCCGATTTCGGCTCCTCTTTTATGCTAGAATAAAAACATTTCTCATTATAGCACTCCCATTCTAATTAAGGTAACAATTGACACTCATTCACATCATTCTAGGATATTATATAGTTAGTAATAAGTGTCCATGGCACTCATGAAGAGTAAGTCCAAAAATGTCTAATCCCAAAAAATATATAAATTTACTATTCATATGTTTGAGCTGTTGGAGAGAGACTGAGGAAATTGTGCACACAGTAAAAATCATAGAAGATGAGTATAAGTTTCAGATTGTTAGCATTAAAGTACTATTTCCACCTATTAACAGGATTCATGTATAAAACATAAGACTTATCAGGAGTAATTTTTCGCAATATCTTTATCCAGTTATTATCACATCAACTTTCATTTAAATGAAGGCCAGTATTAAGACTGATTACCATAAAGAAATTTATTTATGATAATATAATATAATAAAATACTATAAATATTAATTTATGGTTGTATGTTGTTAACAAATTGTAAGTCTTATTCTTAAGGAATAATTAAATACAACATTTTTGGACTGATTCATTGGTCAAGTGATTGCATGCACAACTGCCGATGGGGAGGTCCTGGGTTTAATACCAGGTCAGATTTGTGCCCCTTGTATGGCAATAGGCTCACCACCTATTTCACAGGAGTTAAACATACCAGGTGAAATGTGGGAGTGTACTACACTCCTCTGCCTACTCCTTCGGGCATGACAAGCGTGATGATGTTTTTTCTTAAAATTTTTTGAATATATTATATGAGAGTCAT
>DWMF01001080.1:0-12304 GCA_018244815.1 Parelbella polyzona | reverse complement strand
CTACTTAGAATATGGTGGAGAGATATGATTAAAAAACAAAAGATAAGATGTTCATTGATGATGAAAGCGTTTGATAGAAGCGGTCAGTCAAGAGAAGTATCTGGTTCCTAATCTACGAAACATTTTGTGTTAGTGTTTACTTTTTAATTGTTTTGATGCTGAAAGATACCATAAGCCAAATTAGAGACATGACTATATAATATTTACTCATTTTTCATTTTTGTTCTAACGACTTACGCACAATTTTTCTTTTGAAAAAGACTTCAATTTATAATTGCATCAAGAATTCGTAGTGTCGAACAATAATGTAATTCAAAGTCGAATCGATTCAGTATCCATATCTAAATGTGTGTGAGTGTGTGTGTGTATTGTATGTACATACATATATGTTGTTGTGAACACGCCTAGAGTTATAGGTGTTGCAATAAAGAATAAATATATAACAATTAAAACGTGATACCGAAATTAAACACTTTTAGTATTTTTATCCCCAGATATTAAACTAAATTCGTTACTTTACATGCAAATATACAATATTTTACATAAAAGGACTCAACAATGAAATGTAACGAAGGGAATAAAAATAGGAAACCTGTAACCTGTAACATTTTTTAATGAACATATTTACCAAGCACCGTTATTGAAATAAGATTATTGGAGATTTTGTAAATGGCCGGCTGAAATATTGCACAAAGGTTTCACAGTTCCAACATACGAGTACATACATATGTTTTATGAGAATACATGTCAATGAAATGCATTTCATGTGTTTCAGTCGAATCGGTTGTCCATTTTTCGCAATATTTATGATGTTTGTCACTTTCATCGAAAGCTAATATTCTGATGGGCAAAAGTTTTTTTTGTTCCTTTTCTGTAAATGCTCATTTTATTTTTTATATGAAAAATATTTGGTAAGCTTATAGTTAAAATATTAGAAGAATTTTAAAATAAATTACATGGGAGCTACAGTGTACATCAGCTAAACAGCAGTGCAAACCATTATTTAAAAGTATAAATCTTCTCTCATTACCATCTACATATGTACGTAATGGAGGCTCTAATGTTTGTTAAAAAGAATCCAAATTTATTTAAAATTCAATATAACTATTTTATGACTCGATACCGAAATCGTTTAGATAAACCATTATCGGCCACAGCATGCTTCTCAAATAACAGCTATATCATGTGCATTAAGCTGTACAATCTATTGCCATGCTTTCTTAAAGATTTACCTATCCGAAAGTTTCAAACCTTTATTTATAAACTATTATTGGGTAACTGTTTTTACAATACTAATGAATTTATAAATTTTTGTAATTATGGGCATCTGAAACGATAAGCTCTGAATGTATAATATGGTTTACTTTCTTTTTCTTTTATTTTCTTTTGCTATTTTAAATAGTTGTCACTGATGACTAATTAACTCACTAATGCCGCATACTGACAAACTGACATATACTGACTCTAATCGGACATATAACGTACGGGATTGTAATATCACGCAATTTATTATTGTTAATTTATAATAGACAACGTATAATCGTTAGTGTATAATATATAAGTTGTAATGTATAATTGTTAGTATATAGAGTATAATTGTAATGTTGAATGTATAATTGATTGTGTTTAATCTTAGTGTATAATATATAAGATGTAATGTGTAATTGTTAGTATATAGAGTATAATTGTAATGTTGAATGTATAATTGATTGTGTTTAATTAATAAATATAAGACACGACGACATTAGGCTAGATGAATTGTAAAAAGATTTTTGCCCATCGACTAGCTCGATAAAACACGCTGGAAATTGTTGTGTAACACCTAATAGAAATGACCGTGTTTTGTGCAATAAGATTAAATAAATAAATAAACACAAAGTGTTTAGAATTTTGCAAATGAATCTTTTTTTAATTTATTTGCTGTTTTTAATAATGTTTTAAATTTATTTTTGTTTTAATTAAATTACGATATAAGTTTTTAAAAATTGAGTTGCTAAGTATTAGAAAGCCACGTTTCTTTTGCAGTAATCCAAACGAGGGTCTAGCTTCCTCGAAATTATTATAAAATGAATACAAAAAGCTCGATCGGTCCGAGATTCTTTAGTATGTTGCTCGCAACAGAAGATTTCTAGAATGTATGTATGTAAGATAAGTATGTAATGTAAGAAGACACGTATCTTTTTGTTACCGGTTTTACATATTATGTGGCTGGATTGGGGCTACCAATGCAATGTTTTTAACCAAATTTTCTAATATTCGACCTGCAATTAGCCTGGGTAAGAAGGGAAAAACATGTTTTTGCCTATAAAACGATAGATTTGGAAGGAGAAGAAATATATAAGTGTAGACTTTATTTTAAAAGAAGTGCTATAGCTAGGATTTCGAATACCATAATATATCGGTTAGTCAAAAGAAAGACTAATTAAGGCCAACAAATCATTATAGGGATTGTTATTAATAGAGCTTCCGAATTTAGAATCATATGATTAACTTTGACGAGCTCTATTGCTCACAATGAAACTTATAACACGTGCCACGTGTTTGTTCCTTAATGTGTTATAATTAATAGAGAGATTATTTCATAGTTACAAAAATAGATGTAACACTAGAACTTCATTATTTTAATGTTGAACCGAACAGAAAAAAACGACTGCTAGTGATGTGCTCTATTGAGTATAGTGTAAGCTTTTGGCTTATCTATTGTAAATAAGTATTAAGTATCAATGAAACGTTATCCGCCATTATCTCGCTTAGCCGTCGTCTAATTAACGTCACTCAGAACAGAATCATTTTCTTCGAGATAAAAGCCAATCCACGACCTTTCATTTACCTTGCTTGTCAATAACGCCGTGACCGCCCTATTGTTACTTCGGCTTGCTAATATGTATCAAGAAATGTGGGAGTATTTTTTTCAATATTGTGAATGTTTTCGTGTAACAAAATACCGAGCATAGCTCATATCTTAACCTACGCCGTCACTCTAACGTATTGTATTAAGGTAAGAACGGACGACCACACTTATAGTATCACTTACAAATCACATTACCTGAAATGTTTTGACGTCAATTTCTACGTAGTGGTGTCTCTTGGTTTCTTATAGGTCTCCTACGAAATTTGTATACTTTGAGGCAATCCATTTCGCTAATGCTGCTGTTTGGGAAATTTCTAATCTCCAGCGTAGTACCCGTTTGAGTTACGAGGAAGCGAACGGAACGTAGAAATTCTCAACTTCGGCATGTCGACTAACTTTATAATTAATTGGGATGATTTCTGGAACCGGTTGGGCTAGTTTCAACGGTTAATTATGGTTTGTATCGCGAATACCACCGCTGCAGCTAATCCTACCGTGAAGCGGATGTTGAAGTTTTGTTTGTAATTCGGTCTGAAGCGTACGGATCCCAATCCACATGCATATTAAAGACAAACAACGTAATGCAACAAACGTCCGTGAGAAGTAATAAATAATACATGTTACTTTACACCATACGAAGGGTAGTACCTATTAACAAGACAAACAGGTGCAGGACAGTACAATTGGCGGTCGTATCGCTAACAAGGGATTTTATCCAAATGAACGATTTTGCAGAAGCATTCGCAACTCTTCGGTAACCAATGATTTTAAACAGGGCAAATACTAATTATCATTAACAGAAATTCTAAAACATGTTAATTGCACGTATGAAGACTGTGATGAATATGGAAGAAGCACGTTAGGTTTGTAAGGATAGAGGTATTTGGCACTCCGTGCTAGAGAGCGGGGAGGCAGAGGCCTGTCCCTTAAAGAACCTGGCGTGAAGATATTATATCCTAAATAAATGGATGTTACTATCAGTCCAATTCCTGCAGTCCTGTTATCGCTTAGTACCTACTACTTCATGGTCTTGATGACCAATAATACTAACTAAAACCGATTCTAAAAGTCACATCAATCATAAATATTCTGTTACATTTACAGCAGAGACTACATACAGTCCTTTTAATTGGGAAAATGATATCAACATTGCGGTAGGCGTTTATTTGCGAGTTTTGGTGGTTAAAGTCCCAATCGATATTCACAAAGCACGTTTCTCGGTTCGACAAATATATGCCTAACCGAGATTTTACAAAGTTCTGGAAATTACACATTTTGGATTTGGCGTCAGTTTCGTCAAGCTTGATCATCAGTTATCGGATTTGATGTGCGCCGTTGATTATATAAATATACTTTAACCTCTACTGCATCCGCTTAAAGGATGTTTATTGGGTGTAGTTGATTAATAAAATACTTATTTGATGAAAATCGAAACATATATTAAGTTGAAAACTTTGCATTGAGATTGACTATATAAAACTCGTGCGAATAAGATTACGATTCTACAGTCGTTGGATTGTATTGAGAAGAATATTAAATACCTCTTAGAGTGCTAAAAACAAGAACGCTTTAATGCGAATCATTATTAATATTCTGTTATATTTTGGCCGTGAGAGTGTTACCTTGGAAAGTTACAGAAGTCGTGCATACAATGAAAATATTAGCGCATTTTATTCATTGTTGTTTCATATCAATACTATAATTTCATTAACATCATGTAGACTGCCTCGTTAGTCGAATGCTTGCAAGCCTACTACTGATCGAGAGGTCTTGGGTTCGATTAACAGATCGTATGCTATTAGATTTTTTAAATTTGAAAGTCCTAGTAGAAGTTCGGAGCCTGAATTTGTGTCCGCTGAAAGGTAATATGCTCATCTCCTACGGCATGGTCGTACGTATAACATGACTGTAAATGGCGTGATTTTATGTTAATGATACAACTTGGAACATTTGTAAAGTGTTGTAGCTGCATATAGTATATTCAATGAAAGCGCTCACGCACTATTTCAAGAGTTGTGCGAGAGACTATAAGAGATCAAATTGGAGTGGAAGAAACGCGAATGTGCAACGACTTCCTATAATGAATTCTAATAGCGTGTACACTAAGAGAAAAAATCCGGAGAGAGAAAATTTACAATTTTCTTTTTTCTCTCTCTTTCCATTTGGTTTTCCGAGTACCGTGTCTGAGAAAATTTTACTTGTTATTAAAATCATTTGGAGGATACGGCAGAAAACATTTTTTTACGTTTTTTCACTTGAAACATAATACCTACTCCTGTCGTGATATTTATTAGATGCTTCTCAACAATAAGAAAGATGTCAAGCTTAGATTAAATAAGTGATAATCAATAAACATTTGCCTTTTCAAAGGTCTATGTCGCAAAGTTTCGGTTGTAAATGACTACTGTTAATTTACCACTTACGAATTCAGAACGCAACTCCACGATAAATCAGTACGAATATTATGTTCAATTATGTATATTTGTGATACAATACAATTATTTTTGATACAAGTTTTTAACATTTCAAAAGCTATTACTATTTATGATTGAGAGGGCCCGCGGTTCGAATTCTCAGTCGCATATTATTAGACTTCCTGACATATTATTAGAATTGTCTAACTTAGATTTTCTGGTAGAAATGTCAGAAGTGCCTCGGAGTCTAGGTCTACGGCAGTGACATAAACGGCATTAGGCTTCCGAACTATTCCATAGGACATAAAGCTTAACTTGTGAAACGTGGGAGAGTACCTACTACATCCCTCTACGTACCCCTTCGCGGATTACAAGCGTGAAGATAAATTCAAAAGCTACTTCGACAACAACGTTCTTTGTTCCTTTATGAATGAATATCATGTTACGACGTAGACAATATAAAGTACTTCTTAATGCGTACTCGTAACTAGATCTATAAGCTTTTATCCTCTATTTTTACAACAAAGGGCGTAAAGATTCTATTTGATGTTATCTACGCGTCATGTACGCTATATCTGGTGACATATTGATTTTACACGTGCCATTGTATATTCCATTGTATACGTTCGTCCCCTCCAACTGCCCACGGCTTGGACAATGTAGGCTGATGTTGCACGAAATGCGTTCAGGTTTTTTGTATCATTGTGTAATCATCAAATCGCATACAACTGAAAAAATGTATCCATACTATCATGTAATCACGCTTTTCCCTTATGATGTAGGCAAAGAACACCGAGCGCCAAATACACGTCCTTACTGATCTTATCTGGTTCTTTATATATCACGGAGCCGGACGTATAGGAAGAGTGGCAGATGAAAGAATGACAAACGTACATATTATATATTACAATGCGAATGTTTATATATGCCGTTACCGAGGGACACCTACACTCGCTTATCTTGACCAAATATGTTAGAAACTGGCGGGTGTCGAAGTCAGAATGAATCAGTGCGTACATGAGAAAATATAACTCTACGTCCATATATATTATGCAAAAATAGAAGATTTAATTAAAATCAAATAAAAAGACAGGTTATCTTCGTGGCATATCTGTGCATAGATATACCTAATGATAGTACCCAAAGAGAGCTTACGTTTAGCAATTCATTAAACGTCTATTAAAATATATTTTTCAATTTGAACTAGTTGAAATAAAAATATACTATGTGTTCGTTTAAAAATATCGCACAATATTATTGTAAACCTCATCTAAATTGGTACAGTCGTGTCGAGATAAGCGTTTCCGAACGCTGAAAATTACGGAAGGATTAAAACTTTAAAGTCTGTATTAAGTACGAGTAAAAATATTTAGCAAATATATACCGATTTATTTAGCAATGTTAGATATATGGATAAAGAGATAAATTTATTCAAGATATTTAATAATTGAGTTTGTAAGATAAATATTAAATATAAACCATTTGGTATAGCCGTTACAGTTAGTTTCAACTATTTATCTATTAGTTCTATGTATATCTTATATCTTAACAGATAAAACTAACGAAATGTAGTGAAAGATAAGCACAAACATTAAATTAATAATGTTAGTATCGTAACTTATCAAACTGATTACAAGAAAGATATGTTTATTTATAGTGAAAAACTCATGAGACCTACTTAAGTCTTCAGCGGAAGAAAGAAAGGAAAGTTTCTGAAATAGAACATGCATTGAGTCGAGTTTGCGGTGTATTTAAAACAAGTGTTTCAGTTTCCGTCGGGAAGCGCAACTAAAATTGTTAATTCTAACAGTTACGGCTCTGAATCTTAAGAAAAAGGGAACGTTTCTGAAGTCCAACTGTATGTCAAACATTCAAAATAATGTAAGAACATAATATACAGATAGAACATATAGATATAACGTGCCAGGACTTTGTATTTATTGAGGCAGTGTGGATTTCTAACTTTCGAACGCAAAAATTTCGTAGTAATTCTTGCATACTATTGTTTTAACCATTAAATAGATATATTTTTTAAAACATCGCGCCTGCACTTTGTCAAAGGCGTAGGCAGAAAAGTTAAGTGCACTCGAGTGAGCCAAATCAGGAATTCCAACCAAACTAGGAATTCCAGGCTAGAAAACTCAATAATACCTTGCCTGAATCCGGGACTGAATTTAGGACTTAGGACCCCTTGATCAGCAGTCGCTCTTGCAACCTCTAGACCAACGAGGCAAGATAATAAAAATCATGCTAGCGATTAGAAAACAATATTCTGAAGCTTGGAATTATCTGTCGAACTACTGAAAGCCTTATGCCAATTTACACATATAACACGTAAAATACGCTTTACTATAACGCACTGATGCAGACATAGTCTGGGTATTACAAATACAAACAAGCTTTATCCGCGCACACGGCCAGCTTGCATCGAACATAATAATATACATACCTAAGCCAAAACGTTCGGCAAACCCGCTACGGTCCCGTGGATACAAATATGTCAGACAGCGCAGCTCGCATGTACATACGAGTATGTATATGTTTTGCATCATACAACATGCATGAGCGAACTAACACTCGGAGTCGTGTAATGGAGGAGTTTATTTGATAAAAGCATATAAAACTTATTCATCCTACATTCCTTCTACCTTGCAGGTATTTCATCGTACGCGTAATATTGTTTGAGACGGAATGGGTTTAATATTTGTCTCTCTGTCACGCCCTCATTCTTGTTGTTATATCAGTATTATAATGCTTCAATGATTTATAAACTAATCCTTTACGGTTTTAAGATACTTTGTATTATAATAAAATCTTTTACTATTGATATACGTCATATTTAACATCGATACAAGATCGATCGATACATCGATTAAGGAATCGATCAACATGTAAAGAGTGAAGCTATCCTTGATACCAATTGGCCTCGAGCTTCTAGAAATTGAGAAAGGCTCAATCACAGCACTTAGATACTTTTCACTGCTGTGTTCACATAGCTGCGAGACGTTTAAACAAAACTGATGTGTGCTTACATTTGTAGTGTCAAGTTGATAACGTAAAACTATCGCGTTCATTTGTTTCAGATCATTGAAATATTAACTTGACTGCCTCGTTGGTCGAGCGGTTGCAAGCGCGACTGCCGATCGGGAGGTCCTGGATTCAAATCCCGGGTCAGGTGATGTTAGATTTTTCTAATTTAGAATTTCTAGTAGTGACTCGCAGTCTGGATCAGTGCCCGGTGCATAGCAATAGGCTCACCACCTATTCCATAGGACTTAAAACGTAACTGGTGAAACGTGGGGGTGTAATACACCCCTCTGCCTACCCCTTCGGGGATTACAGGCGTGATGTTACGTTTGCATATAATTTCATGCAAACATAGGCTAAACGTTGAATAGCGTGAATAGCGCGCTCTTCGAGTTGCTAGAATGTCAGCTGGATGCGACACGCCGAGGAAAAGACACCACGCACTATGGCACTCCACAGGAGAAGTCTTGTCCAGTAGGAGACCGGTACAAACTGATTAAAACGATGAAACACATGATCTAATCAATAACGAAATTTTATGATCCATTTCATGACTGTAGTTATTAATTGTTTTATTATACGAGTCTTCTACTGAGTAAAAGTTTATATTGAAATATAACATTAATACGTAACATCACGCCTGTAATCCCCGAAGGGGTGAGCAGAGGAGAGCAGTAAACCCCCACATTTAACCAGTTATGTTTAAGCCCCACAATGGCATAGGTAGTGAGCCTTTTGCCATACACTGGGCGGCACACATCCAGAGTCACTACTAGAAATTCTACATTAGAAAAATATAGTAGTACCCTACCCGGGATTTGAACCAAGGACCTCCTGATCAGCAGTCGCGATTGCAACCACACGACCAACGAGGCAGTAATAAATAAAACATTACCTATATAAAAATGCAACGTCAAGCGATATTCTTACAAAATGGCCAGTATGTAGCGGTTAAATATAACGGTAGCGGCTGAAGGTTCAGCTAACAATAAGTGCACTAATTGGACGCTAACTTGACACCACAATATCACACACAGATAATAAATTTACCGGGACAATAACAGACTGCCTTATTTTTTTCATATCCAATATATTAGTTTCTGGAAAATATTGTTTCACAAAAAATTTTGTAAGACCTTCTAATGTGATGTTTAGACGCTTATATACCTACTTGAAGCTTAATAATAAAAAAGAATTACGTGATTTAAGCAAAAGTCGTTTGAACACATTACAAAGTAATTTTTTTTGACTAAATATTTTTAACAAAATATTTACTTCTTATTTAACCGACGTAAGAATTATTCGTTTGTTATTAGAAACAACTGGCAACACTGCAATCGGAAATGTCAAGTTAGACACTTTTAAGAACACTCTGTCAAAGTTTTTACAACAGCTTGTAAATATATTGTCGTAGAGATTTCTCTTGTGGAGAAATCCCATACAACATTACAAAGGGCCGAAAATCTATTTGATATGTGACAGATATGTTAATAGATGTGATCGATGGTACCCGCTTTCACTGCGAAGACTAATTCTTATATTACAAGAATAATAAATATTTAGTGATAAGATAAAAGATGAGGAAGATAAATATAGGGCTAGAGATATTTGGCAGTCGGTGCTGTTTGCCTATCCTATATGGAATCTAGCGTAACGATATGACTGAATGTAATTTAGAAAATATATTACAAAACATTGAATTCTCCACTTTCCGGTGTAAACGCAATAGTCGTTTATGAGAAACCAGTGAGGGGATGAGTGATATATTTTTTATTTCCGTTTCGTGCTCTACTAATTAGGTATACAATTAGAATATGGACGTTTCGTACATATGTTGCGTCTCGCTCGCCTTGGGAGATGCTACGTGTTGATTGCATCGGAATTACGCTTGTTCTGTCTCTTTCGCACTCACTGATGCCGGTTTCCAGTGATTACAATACTTAATAACTTATATGACCTATCAGATCAGCTGCTGATAAATGTCCCCTTAAATACGGACGCTCGCATGTACGCACACACACAAATGTGTGAAAAAGAATATATAATGACAATGCTAATAAAAAATCACATTAATATACAGTTACTCAACATGCAATTACCATATAAATTACAATAATATATTACTGGTGAACTCATCTATGACGAAATTTAAATCTTACATAATAATTTATAATGTTCAGTGCAATTTATATGTAACAGCCGATGCTGTCAAATAAGCTATCGTTTACTTTTGTATTGTATCAAGAAAGTGATGATTGTAGAAGAAACACGTCAGGTCTGTAAATATAGTATTTGGAACTCTGTGTTCTCTGCCTATTCCAAAAGACACCTGGCGTGACGATACAATAATTAAAATAATAAGAACATGACATGTCATTTGTATAATCTATACTGAACTTACAAGTTGCAAAGTGCAGAACTTAAACTAACAATTCCACATCCACAATTTAATTGTAGCAGCTGTTTTCATAGAGCGTAATAGACAGATAATAACTATTACGCGAGGATGTGACTTAAGGACTTTAGAATCTTATCATGAGATGTCATCGTGCTGAGCACCACATTAACTATGTAAATACATAGAATCATCATCATCTTTATCAGTCTGTCTAAATCCACTGCTGAACATAGGCCTTTGCCGGGGGGTTTTTGCCTATAATCCCCAAGCTGGGCATGCGGGATAAAGACCTTATAGATATAGATATTGAAACAATTCACAGTAACTAAAGAAATACTTTGTTTCAGAAAAGGACGGAGAATTTCAGAGAAGGACATTTAAATCCGTAACGTTAGAGATTTTTGGGACTAAATGCTTCCTACCAAACCCGTAAAAGATCTGATGCAGTGAAATAATACAAACAAAAGTACAAGGAGATAAGAAAACCAAAAAATGTACTTTCCAAACTTAGTAATGTTGTAACAATAGATGCAGATAGGACTAAGTTTAATAATGATTAATGAAGTCACGTCGAAAATGATTCAATATCTTCGTTTAATTGTCATTGAGGGCTCAATGTGACATTAGATTTGTATACAACTAATGAAGATATAGGAGAAAGGTGGTTCCATAAAAACTGAGTCTTAAGTCATCATAGGAGGTTTACCACATTTAGGCTAGAAAAAAATAATTCAGTACTATTTATATTAACCACAATCCACATACCAGAAGACGATAAAGATTTTGATAATATTGTATTAGGATATATTTTCTATGTATAAAAAGTAGAAACTAGCAAGAATCAATCACAAGTGGACGCTACCGCTCGTGAATATATGCGAAAAATCATAAATAGGACCATAGAAATAAGATCGTTAATTTTAAAAAGTCAGTATAGGCGGTTAGTTAGTAGTATAAATGAAGTAAGCTTTAGTATCTGTCCTATTCGAAGACGGCTCTAAACGCGGTCCTGCTCTTCACTGAATTTATGGCCTCTAGTATACACGTAAATCATTAATTACAATATTTAGATTGAAAACATAAACTGTTTTAACAGTTGCTTCATGATAGAACTACGCGTAGCGATGATATTGTTCGGGAAGAACTGTATGCGACTCGGTACAAGAGAGGTACTCGTATGTAGTCAAAATATCAAAATGAAGAATTTGCCGAGACAATTCACGTGTATAAGATGAACTTCGATACCGAATAATGTAATTACTTTGAAGATACAATTAATAGTGACTTGTGTCGTGTCGTGAGTGTTTGAAATATTTAATTGTTGTCTATTAGTTATATTTTTACACTTAAAATGGTTGTAGCCACAGTTTCATAATAATTACTAGTCATGCATATCTGGAATGTTAGTTGGTCTTACCTTCGTTGTTCGATTTGCAACGCGATTAGTTCAACCCCCTTCTCGAATAACCGATGTTAAATTTTCATAATCTTTCATACAATCTTTGAAAGGAGATTGTTTGATTTGCATGATTTCACAATGGTATTATTAGCATAGACAACAGTTTTATTAGATCCACAATAATCTTTATTGTCTTAATAAATTAAAATTTTATA
>DWMF01001079.1:0-12307 GCA_018244815.1 Parelbella polyzona | reverse complement strand
CAAATCGTATAACCGGCTCGTCTCTTGAAACAATAGCACAGGTAGTTTATAGCTAAATTTTGTCACCAAACGATTAGTATTGAATGAGTAACTAATGGCGATTTTTGGGGAAACAATTGTCTCATAAATAGATAGTTATGTGACTTTATTTGTGTTATAGTTGCTAATAGAGAAATAAGTGTAATTTTATCGAAGTTTTGTATAAAGCACGACTCACGAGTCCCGTGCTGAAATTCAGTGAAGTGCTAAACGTGTCGTACTTGAAACAATATTGGTTTCTCGAGTATCATGGTTAAATAATTAAATCGATATAGGAAGCAGAAAATAACCTTAAAATTTATAAATCCAGTTACAAAAAAAAAAAAATATTAAATCAGTTCAAATGCAATTAAATCAAAACTTTGTTACAAATAAAATTCAATTTAAAAAATCATTCAGAATTAAATTAAAATCAGTTATAAATGAATATTTTACTAGTTATTAAACAACTACGCCTACTTCGATTAATATTCCTGAAGGGCTATATTTATGCGTTGTAGCAATATTACCTTATAGATAAAAGTTGGGCGTTAAGTGAAGACGGCTCGGCTGACAGGATGTTTTGGGTAAATATTGGTAGGCGACGGGTTTAGGTAACATTAGCCTAATTCTTGCCACTGTCGTTCGGACTAAAGTTATGGCAGCTAATTAATTATGATCAAAAAATAATTTCTTGTCCCTTTACGTCTAATTTATTACCTATTATCATATTAGACGCAGAATAAGCCGAATCGCTATCGTGGCGGTCTTATATATGATTATAGGTATTACTACTTAGCATAGACGTATGTAGGAAAGTAATTGGCGCGAAAAAGTGAATTATATTGTGGGGTTTGATTTTGTAGATTTTAAACTGGCGATATTGACGTGACTGCTATTGTAAAAAAGCTTTTTTTAAACCGGTCCTCGTGGTTCGACTATGAATCGCGAACTCTCTGTACATAACTATAGTGCCAGAGCAACAGTCGCACAAAACATTGACCTCTGCAGTAGCAGAATATATGTGGCCATTGCCGACTGGACTTCAAGCCGGTTTCGAGCGGGCCGTGATGTCCCCGGAATTTGTGCTGCTACCGCGACATAAAAGCAAGCAGGGCGAATGCTAACGGGTGGGGTCCACAGGCGCTGGCCGAGGAGGGCACCGTGCTGGACGGCACTGCCATATCGGTGGCGATCGAGTCGCGCGCGGAAACTGCGGTGCTGGTGGGCGTGCCGTACGAGGCCAGCACGGACTACGTGCGGCTACTGTTCTCCCAGTGCGGCGAAGTGGCGCACATCCACGAGTTCAGCAAGACCAAGTACAAAATATGTGAGTGGGATTTTCTATTGCAATTTTCTTTTCATACCGCTTTTAGGTATCTATTTTATGTATGTATTTCGAAAGCCTTTTTTCCCGTTAGGGATGGCCAGTTTTTGTTTATTTTTGGCCTAGGAATATTATATTGCAAAGTCCATTCTTTAATAAAAGCTTGTGACTTGCGCTATGTGAACGCAACTAATATCTCTCATTTGATCTAGTGCGAGTGACTTTCCACGCGAAGGATGCGGTGGACAAGGCGCTAAAGCTGGACCGCGAGCTGCGCATCAACGGTTTCCTCGTCACCGTCTCCAAGTACCGCGATGAGGATGAGCAGAAAGCTCATTCCGCCAACGCCAACAAGGTTGGTATCGTTCACTTGCTCGGTTACCAGCTCCACCTACGGAGATGAAGTGTAACTAATCGATATTAACAGCTGTTTCTTTGACCAACTTAAAAGGTTCAAATTAATTAAAGTGACGCGCTCTGAGGGGCAAGGATTCAAATCCAAAAAAATTACATTATTAAATCCTTGCTTGCAGTAATGCATAAAAAGAAGATATTTTGTATTTCTTTACGGAATATTATTAAGTGTTGTTTAGGCCCTAGACTAAGACGCCTGTTTTTATGCCGAAAACGATAAAAAGTATATTTTTTCTGTTAATTTTGGTCATAAATTCTTCTTAAAATTGACCTCATTTGAAGCGTTTAGATTCTGTTCACGACGTCGTGATCACGTCACGTGTCTTAGTCTTAGATACGAATTATGATTCTTTTCTTGCTTCGAATTCTCTTTTGATCATATCCCAAACCTCTATACGCCAGACTGGCCAATACACGCGCTCCCTACATCCGAAGTCAAGTATGCCAATCGATATTTTAATTATACACCGTCTCATTGAAATAGTTTGTTTATATGCTCCTGAAGTATTCTAATCATACCTTCGTACCCATCTCAAAAGCCTTATAAAACAACAGAAGTGATATTGCTCGGTAGTAGAGATGGAATTGCTCAGTCGTATACGAGAACTTCGAAATATTTTACGTGTGTAAACATGGCCGAGGAAATACGCGGAGTGTGAAAGGACGCGACGCGTGGTTATTGGCGCATGCGCTCGTGCTGACAACTTGTTGGACCGCGGCTAGGAGGACTCGGAACCGGTAACTTGTTGAGCGCATGTCCGTCTGACTGCGCATGGCGCCCTTGCGCGAGCTCTCTGATAATTTGACTCTTCTATACCCTGAGACACTCGCCCAGTGCCTTATGTTAGGGCCCAGTTGTAATTAAACGTTCAGATTCAAGAGGTTTCAACTTTAGCAATAATCTGTTTAATCCGTCGTTTTTTGTTTATTTTTTATTTTTTTTTATTTTATATAGGTACAGTCCATTCCAGTTAATACAATTTTGTTTTATAGTTAAATATAATTTAAATACAACAATACCTGTATTAAAACGCAACACAATTAATATTATACATAATTTTAATACAACTAAAGTAAAGTAATAAATAATAATTAATATTTGTCGTAAATTGTATTTATTGATATGTAACTTTTACATAATACTTTGAAGTTTTATTTTGTTTAAAGCACCATGGCAGGTCTGAAATTATAATAAATCATAATTTATTACTTCGGTTCGTAGAACAAGAGGCAGCATGGTCAGCAACAGAACCGCAACAACCAGGCGGTCAACAGCAGCAACAGTAACACCACGCGCACAAACAACTTCCGTCCGCGCGGTGGCGCTTTCAACGCGCGCGGCAACTTCAGAGGTTCCTTTGGTTTATTTATTCGTTCACTTGTTCTTTCACTGACTCATTGATTCTCTGATTCATTTATTCACTCACTTATTCATGCCGTCATTCATTCATTTATTCATTTACTCTTTCATTCACTCACTCATTCATTCATTCATTCACTCACTCATTCAATCATTCATTCACTCACTCATTCAATCATTTATTCATTCATTCATATATCAACCTATTCATTCAATAATTCACTCATTCATTCTATCATTGGACATTTCATACTGAGACCTTTCAGTTCAGTGTTACCAACTTGGGGAGTTTCCCCGCAAATTAAGGGGTTTAAAAAATCGTATGGGATTTTTTTAAACTGGAATAATCAATTAAATTAATCGCTGATTATATTATAGTTAATTAAACTAATCGCTTGATTTCTCCTTCCAATTTCAAATTACGCGACCAAATAAAAGGTCCTCCTTTCATTTGCACAATAGACTTGCAATTTGATGGTATTTGTGTAAAAATATTATTTGTCTAATTACAAACCACGCGAGCAAAAAAAAGGTCGTCCTTTTATTTACGCAATAGACTTTTTAAAAATACTTTTGAACTTATACTTCTATTTAGAAAAAAATTATTTATATCTTTGACATTTAATTTTGAAATTTAAACATGCATCCTACATTTGCGAAATATTGGTATTGAAATTATTCATCATGAACGACTCGTTAGTGCGATCATTATTATGTATAGTAAAATTTTAAGTAACTTTGCTGGTTAAGGATTGAATTACTTGTATTATATATAGCGCGTTATGTGCCAGGTTCCCGCGGACGTGGTTTCGTGGCGCGCGGCGGCGGCGCCTTCCCGCGCGGCGGCTTCGCCCCCGTCAACAACTACATGCCACCGCAGGGCTTTATGGGACGCCCGGTAAACATCCGAATTTCTTCTAATGACCCATATCTGCTTTCATTTGGTAATTAGAGACGCTCAAAATGATAGGTTTATTGATGAAACACTTGAAGTCATCGCTCATGTTACATACTGTTTGGTACCTTAACTATTAATCATATAATTTGGTTCAATATTAGTGCATTATTATCATCTGGACAAAGTGAAGGTTCTATTGTCCAAGCCTAACATAAAATTTGTTTGTGATTTTGAGAAACGGGAAGCTCACATGCTAGTCATCGCTTTGATCATTGCTTGCACACATTGGGTGTCAAATTTTTTTTATCAATAAGTGTCTTCTATAGATAGAATATTAGAGCTTTCCCCATTACTTGAATAAATAGTAGTCATAATATTACATTGTAAAATTGTTAAGTGGATTTTGTGCACAGTAGTTTGTTTTATTTTTTACTCTAGTTTAATAAGCAGTCCACGTACCATGTATTATTTTTTACTTTTTGTTATTCTATCCCACATTCCACCTGTTTACTGTACCCACCTACATTTTAACTGTATTTTTTTGCAATGATTTTGTATATGCTTTATATTATTTTTCTTTTATTACCACTGCATGTTCACTTATTTAAAACCAGAAGAAACGAGTGCATAGAAAAATGTGCAAAGAAATGCAGTAAAACTATACAAATATGACGAGACATTTAAAAAACATAACAGTGACACTGATAGGGCTGCACACCTCTTTGCCATTAATTCATTCTGTGCATTCTTTTCAGAGCTACCTGTAGACACTAGTACGTACAGTCGATCAATGAACCATTGAAGGTAACTCGACGATACGACACCATATATTTTTCTATTGCATATTTTGATGTTTCTCTAATTATATATTTAGGTATATCATCACCTCATTGTTCATTTCTCTAAAATAAGTATCGTTTGTTTATATAAAATTTATAATCTCCATTTTATACATGTAGGGTGTAGGAAAGTTGCAGAACTTGTAATGTACATAAGAACTCAGCTTTGTATTCAAACACAACATTCTGCTGGTATGTTGTTACAGAAAAGTTAATTTGTTATTATATTTTTATGTTCTTATAACGAAATTTTATGGTGATTACAAGGAAATATTTCAAACTAATCAGCAATTAGTGGCTGTTGAGGCATTGTGTTCATTTAGAACCTGTTCGACACACCATTTACCAATTTCACGCATGTTAATTGCTCAGTTATCCTATGTTAGAAAGTCAAACCTTTTAACCTAAAATGACTGAGTATGTGTTTCAAAATTTATGAACATATATTTTGTTATTTTTTTGCCGTCTTGCTAATTAGAATTCGTAGAGAGGCCCCTTGTCCAGGAGGAATATTACGGGCACAATACAATTGCTCACTGTCTGTTTGATATCTGGTCATAAATATATGTATATCTGTATTTACCTGACTAAATGTGAATAGTTTTGTTTTAATTCAATTTTTAATGGCAAATTAGTAAAGCGCCTAAGTCATTGATACAAATTTCGTAGGATTTCAATGGATAAATTTTACTCAGCTCTAATAATTTATTATAATCAGTGTGTATAAGGAGTAAGTTTCAAAGATTTTTTTTTCCATAGGGTGGATTTATGAACGACGGGCAGCGGCCAAACAAGAGAATCCGGCAAATGTAATTTTATTGTTAAGAAGATAAGAAATAATATCGTGCGTCGTCGTCCTTATGTTCGTGTGTGTGAGTGTGCAGAGCGTCCTGACAGAGACTACTACAGTGACACGTAACAGTATCAGATAAATCTAGCTAATTGTATTTACTAAGTACATGAAATTAAATAATTGTAAACTATTGTCTTTTGACAGGTAATAAATAATGACTAACAATGCGTTTTTTATTTGTATCCCATTCACAAAATTATTTATACGCAGGAGGCTATGGCAGCAGAGGTGAATTTCGATTCACAATAAAAAAGTGGAGAGGATTAGTTAACAAGTTGTTAGTTACATAGCTTCACTGACAGCTAAATAATGATATAACGCATATACGTAACATCACGCCTGTAATCTCCAAAGGGGTAGGCAGAAGAGTAGTACACTCTCACGTTTCACGAATTACGTTTACGTCAGATGGAATAGGACAATAGGTGGTGAGTCTAGTGCCATACACTGGGCACAGATACAGACTCTGAGTCACTATTAGAAATTCTAAATGAGAAACATCCAATAGTACACGACCCGGGATTTGAACCTAAGACCTCCCGATTGGCAGTCGCGCTTGCAACTGCACTTGCACTTGCTACTAACGAGGCAGTCTTGGCAAATAATGCATTATATTTTGCTTTTTGTAAATTAAATGTCCTTATGAAATCTGAGATTCTTTATCTACTCGCTGTTAATGACAAAAGTAAAAAAATCTATAAACAAAATCAACTACCTACCTACGACATGAATTTTATATTTAAAAAAAATGATGTTTATTTTAGAGAGCATGTGAAAGGTACGTAACATTTATATGATTCAATTTTTTCCGTCTTTATAGTAATAAGTATCATTCAAATTTCACTTGTAATTTGAATACGCAAATTACTGACTATTAATCATTTCTTGCCATTGAGATATTGTATATTGTATTATCCGTAACACCGTAAGAGTAGGTAATAATAACGAACTTACGTTAGATTCCGAGATGCTTACACTGTTAGTCCATTACAGTTATTAATGTTTGTGAATTCTACGTGTTCACACGCATTTTGTTTTGTTCGTAGTCAACTTTAAAAAATATATAAATTGATAAAAGATGTATACAAGATGGTGTATTGTGCTCTTATTGTTTTTAATTTCTACTGAATGTGTCAAACCATCCGCGCGCCGCAATTCGAAAAAGGAATCTAATTTAAAAATTGCAAAGAGTCTTCGGTCTCGCGGAGAAATCATGGATAATTTATTTGTTATATACGATCCATCATTCCTGGCTATTGTTTGGCCGAAAATAACTAATGGAGTTCATTTAAATATAGCTCGTCCATGTTGGGAGGATATGAGTGTGTTCCTGAAGGATTTAACGGATGGCCGCGCTTGGGCTTATCGAAGTGAGTAATCAATTTTTTCACAAGCCGTGTTTATTCTTACTGTCATGTGGAAAGAGCACTGCAGATCTGCAAATATAGAGACATTTGCCACTCCGTGTTCTATGCATAATCCGTAAGGGTCCTGACGTGAAGACATGTATATGTAATATGTACTGGTCTTAGTAACTGCTGTCGATGTATATTTTGAGAGTCATACACCCTGTATTTCTTACTAAACCTCAGTGAACCAGATTTGTTACCGGAAAGCTCAATATGTACATATAACAGTATATCATCGTATATCGTACCTATATGTTATCTTTCATTGTACTTTTTATTTCATTTTATTGTATTTCAAATGATGTTTTTATGTAAGTACGTGATCCATGTATAGCTCGCACCTATAATTGAGGTGATACTTAGCAATCATTTTGTTATACTCTCTACATTCATCTTAATAGTGTTCACTTAGTCGGTGAAACTTAATAAATAAATAAACAAATCAAAAAATACCAATAATTAGACAGTAACTGCAATAATCGCACAAAGGTTTTGTAAAAAAAGAATATAGGGTCTACATATAAGAACGAAAGGGTTTATTATATATCTGTAATAAATAATATTTGTTAGGAATTAAATAAAAATGAAATGAAATGTGACGAATAAGTAGTATTTGTGATATTCAAACGATTTGATTACTAATGATAACAAAGAGCGTCTTGAGTATTGATTGGGAAAGTTTCGGAGGTGTTGGGATAACCTAATAGTTTTTTCTTTTTTACTAATTATTTACATGATTGGAGAAAGTTTGATTGGATGTTATATTGAGAGAATTATATTAAAGCAATCAATAAAGATTAATAAATCAAGTAAAAGTAATTATGTGTGTAAAAAGAAATTGCTGAAGGAATGATAAAGTATGTCTTATAGATTTAGAATATTGATGGATGGCGAAACAGAGGGAGAACAAAACTCACACTTGTTGACCAAATAACTAGGTCAAACTCCGGCTGGCGGGGAAGTTAGAAGCCAGTCTCAAAAACCGGAGGGTGCTTGTATAAACGGAGTGAATAATTTACAAGAAGCATTTTAGGTTTATAAGGTTAAAGATATTAATTGGCTGTCGGTGCTCTCTGTCTATCTAGTAGGGACCCGGGCGTGGTGAATAATAATAAAATTAATAAAGTAGTCTTGCAATAATCCTTCAACACTATCTGTATAGTTAGTTACAGTGCAGCCATATATTCCAGTTATATTTAACATAATGTTAAACTCCTCAGTAGAATCAGTCATAAGTTAGACCTCTTGTGTGATACGCTTGTATCCAACGTAAGTGCGATGGTGATGCTACAACAAGGGAGCCAGGAGCGGAGGAACAATAATGAACGTACGTAACATCACGCCTGTAATCCCCAAAGGGGTAGGCAGAGGGGTGTAGTACACCCCCACGTTTCACCAGTTACGTTTAAGTCCCATGCAATAAGTGTAATATATAGGCATAGACAATTTTCACTATTATTTTTAAATAGTTTATATTTAGTTATCTGATCCTAAACTAGTCATCCACCTAGCCTGGTAACCAGACTTCTGATAAACGACATATCACAAATACAGGTAATTATAGATAATTTTACAGACAGACAACTAATATTAGTGCTCTTCACGCAAATTTATTTCGTAGGTCGGAATCGCATCCCTAACTAACCACAATACTTAGTTGGCCACACTTGGTCTGTATTAGAAGTAGGTGCAACAGAGGACTCTGCTCACACAATTTCAGTAGTACCATTTAAATTTGTTATTATTATACTGTTACACTAAGTTCCTTACGGAGTAGGCAGAAGGCACCTAGTGCTAGATATGCGAGTCTCTACCCTAACAGGCCTGACGTACTTCTACATACGAGTACATCACTCTTCATACACATTTACCGGTCTCGGAACAGTCTGACTACCCCATTAGTTGACCTAGTTGGTCAGAATGGTTGAGTCGTAGTCTCTCGCAGCAGCTAAATCTATCAACATTTGCATTGTCTGTCATTCTTTCATCTACCATCCTTCTGCGGCTTGGAACCATCGGGTGTACCGTTTCTCACTCTTATACCAAGTTCCTCTTTCGAACCATTACCAGGACCATTTAATCATTGGTTATAAGTAAACATCGAATTATTTACACTTACATAATAAATGTGATAATTACAGAATTTGACACACGTATTAATTAACTATCGAATGTTACCAACACAATGGAACTATTGTTATGAAAATGTTCATTACAAGGAGTTATTTAGGGCATTATTACATATGTTTATGTATTTAAATCAAAAGAGGTAGGTACCTACACATGGAGATGTTAGGTATACCTACCTACTGACTACTTCTAATACTTTATAATTTGCTTTTTTTTTATTTATTCACTTATTTATAATATTGGCTTTGTATTCTATACCACATCTTTATTACCCGTAGTAGATCAACATTTTAATCACCAGCTTGATTGTAGTTTTTCTTTTAATTTGAACGTTCTATGACAGTAAAATTATTTAGGTGGGAATTGAACTTAGAAAAGTAGTCGTAAACTCTTCAAATGTAACCAAATCAGGCCAGGTAAATGTGACCCAATGGGTCAAGAGGCCGCAATATTAATTGTATTGTATTTTTAAGGACGCCTTGAATCTGTTTATTGTGACGTTTAATTTAAGTATGTGTTTGTGATCTCCACAAAGCAGAACGTATGTATGTACGAAAGCAAAAGTTTCGTGTCCGCGACTAATTAAATACACTTAACGTTGTCATTGACTTGGTGCATCGCGGTGGTCACGAACGACGCTTATTGCATAGTGTTACGGGCCGCTGCCCACCCACGCGTGGCTAATAGCGAGATATAAATTAGCATGAACAGTGAGAGCATTCCGTGATAGATCAGGCTGCAAAAAATATAAGTGAAAATGTAACGTATAAATATGTGATGCAATTGTCTTTGTAATTGGATGGTCGGCGCTGCGGCTTTTCGAATGGATTTTTTTCATTGTAAAAAGTGAGGTATTTGGATTAGATTAAGTGTGAAAGAGCTGCAATCCCGATTGCGTATATGAGGATATCTATATATCGCTACTTGATATATATAAATCAGTAGGTAAGGGATAAACACGTGGTATCTTTTACGGTAATATAGAAGTATGATGCATGACCATATCTATTTGTGCAGTTAAAAATGCGTTGTGTCGTATGAAAGGTGTAGTATGTGAACATAATACATGTGGTGTTCTGACTTTGTCCTGAGGAATAAATATATCATATAGTCTGTATCTACTTAAGATTAGTTGGCTTCTTTATTCGTTTGCTACTTTTTACTGTAAATAATAGGTTATTAAGACATAACGAAAGTCCGCATGTAAAGATGTTTGTCCATATTTCATTCCAGCGTTACGAACAATTGCTAAGCTCCTCCACCAGATCATGCCGGTGTAGACCCTTTGTTTATTAACAATTCACACGAATAATTTGTCTAATCTTAGCGATACGATAAAGTGTGCTCGAATGTGCTCAATGATAAGATGCGGAGTGGAATACGATGTGAGTGGCAGTTAGTGAACAAACACTCATCAGGCACTACCATTGAATCCATCCATCCATTTGCCCACCTTTAAATGACCATTTAAAATTATTTCAGTCGCTGATGCTTCAGGACGTTATCCATCTGGTCTGTTTGGCGGCAACCACTTTTGGCTTGGCTCCAAAGATCGATGCCTTGCATTGGTAAGGAAACATTCTACGATGGTGACGTATGTAGTTGTTTTAAATGAATGGGTTTTTAGAACTTTTGGGGTTTTTAATTCCAGATGCTTAGATCGTTTGGTTATGTAGAAAGAAGGGGTGACAGCAGAATTCGAAAAGAGATTTGTTTGACAATTTTGAATGGTAGTCAGAAGAGGTAGAACTTAGACGCCTTAGTCTGTAGAAGGCACTTCGATCTAATCGAAAGCGCCCTAAAAGTGGACCAGTTAAAAATACCCTTAATAAACGAATCTGAGCGACGATTTGTATAATATGAAAATAAAAGAAGTGAAAAGTGTGCGTTAGGATGTAACGGAGCTACGGAGTATATTTAAATTTATCTGGTTGTTTACTATCGAAATCGTCCACATCTTCGTCACGAAAGACGTTTTGTTGTGACAATACAACTATGATAATTTCAGTAATTTAAATTTCATAATATTTAATTGTCATACATTTTACAGGACGATCAATTTATCTCATCAATGTCCAATGACACGTGGGGTTTCTTTAGCCGAGACTATCTCGCCACTGTTTTGCAGAGAGAAAAGGATCTGGATGACAGTAAGTAATTTTATTAACACTTGAAAATGTCACGTCCTTCTTCGAAAAAATATTTGTCTTGTCTGAGCAAGGAAAATCCATATCATTTGCGTTTGGTAACAGAACTTGAATAGTTTTACAGTACTTTTAATATCGCGATTTCTAATATTGTATCACGTTTAGGTGTTGCATATATTTCAAAACATCAAAAACATTGTGCTAACCGAGTAATCTACTCGCGAAGTACAAATAAGTATAATCAACAATATTGTTTATCAGGAGTACATGAGTGGCAGTCGCTGGTGGAGCGCGATGAGCTCCTGCAGCACGTGGTAGCGATGGACAACATGCCACCTTTTCATGTCGCTTACACGGTTTTGCAACTCGACCTCAATATTACAAAGTTCACACTATCACAGGTACGTAGCAGACACTGCTTCACGATGATTTAAAATAGGGTCACTCTCACGACAAAAAAACTTATTCATTCGTCGTTCTCTTTCCAGTCACACGATATAACTCTAGGCACTTGTTTGCCTCGGTCCTGCTCTCCAGAGGATGTAATATCGATCGTTAACTTCTCCATAATGCTTAACGACAATTTAAAATCTAATTCGAGTACAGCGAGGACGGTTCGAATAAGATCATTGAGACAAGTCGAGGCTACGTATGATTTGAAAAATGACTTGGGTGCCGTCCTGACAATACTAATCACCATACTTTTAGTTGTATTAGCCGTCATTGCGACAATAGTAGATTTGGATTGGGTCCGACTCCGACCGTATCCTGTAAAATCCATAACGTTTGACATTCAAAAGTATAACAATACAAACGTAGAAGGAGATAGAAGATTCATAGATGAATTTAAAAGAACGCATGTATCTGAAGTTCTACACGAGTCAAAGGGGTATAGCAAGAAGGGAATAGAAT
>DWMF01001078.1:0-12307 GCA_018244815.1 Parelbella polyzona | reverse complement strand
CGAAAATGTATGTTATGCATATAACAATGTTTAGGGTAAACATGGGAGGGGGTACGAGCTTTGCTTACTTTTACTGACAAGAGGGGTTGGGGGGGGGTTAATATTTGTAATAAATCTGCTTACGTAATACTTCAAAGGCCCCATTGAAAACGATGTGACTTTTTCAAATCAATTATTGTATTTGCAAAATATTACAGTTCTAATAAAATCGCGTACATACGTTTCGAATTAATAACGCCCCATTTAAGTCGGTTAAAACGAAAAGCAATTCACATCCATCTATAAAGTACTATCGCAAAGCGTCAGTGTTTTACACTAATAGGTATATTTCTCGTCACCGGGCGTGGTAGGAAGATATGGCAACACGTGTAACGTCCAATACGTTAATGACCTCTAAGGTCTAAGTTAGTACGCATTACAAATAGGAATAGATTACTGTAAGTTAATTAATTATTGTGACGTATTTATTATTAAATGGTAGAAATCTTTTTATCAAAACTGTTTTCAGTAAAAAACTTTGCGTTTGTTATCTCTAGATGCTAATCTATTTCAAATTTTAAAATTCTTCGCACATTGAACAAAAACTGATTTCTGAAAAAAAAGCTTTATGTAATCTTACAATTTGATTATACGAGTATTTAACAGAAAAATCCTCTATCGACCAAATTATTACACATATTTCTGGTGTATACGGACATAATTATCATTTTAATGTAAAATCAAATCTGTGTTCTTTAAATTATAAACTATTTTTTTTTATTTTTTTTATTTATTTATTTATACTCAGGCAACGAGGCCCATAACATAAATACCTTATAGACTAACATACATATTTATTTATGTCTTATAACTAATTATACTAATTTGATACATATTATACGTAAACCTATGTTTATATATCTCCCTCGCATCATTTAGGTACCTATCTATATAGCTTCTTTATAACCTTGTGTATTATTTAGTATTCACCAAGATTTAAATCCCAGATAAAATCACTCAACATACATTTATATTAAATACAAATGTTTCACAGTCATTTGCATGTCTATATTTATCATGATTAACGTATACTAAAATTAACGCAATATAATGCTTGGGATCGCGTTGGGATTACGTTATTTTTAAAATCAAAACATCTAAATAACGCTGTAATTACATTATCTGTTGAGTTAGTAGATCTTATTACAATACGATTAAAAGCCGAACAAATGCAATAAGCCTCAGGAATACAAATTGATTGCACGTTCACCAAAAATGTTAACAATTCAGTAATGTTCTTTAGTTGAATATTTTTTCAACTACCTATTACCACAATATCACATAGGTACTCTTATCACTGATTTTTGTGTCTCATTTTGTATAAGTGATTAAATTGAAGACAACTAAATTAACTAATTATTTAGTTAAACACATAAAAAGATCAATTTTTTAATGGAAAGGTCTAGCCTATTAAAAATCAATAAATATGTAGTTTAAGAACATACATATATCAAAAAGGCAGTCTTTTTGTGTGGCCTTAACGACCACGCACCTGATGGTAACTGGTCTCCGTCGCTTATAGTCCACCTGTCGTATTAGATAAGTCTCCAACGGGTGGTTTTCCTCAATATTTTAAAATACCGAAGCATTTACAATATTTTAAATATATAACGACAAGTGATGAAGGTCTCAATTTTATTAACGTCTGATATTATTTCTTTAAAATTGATCATGGTATATTTTACGGAGACTTTTCTTAGCATAACGTACAACGTAACACCACGCTTGTAATACCCGGAGGGGTAGGCAGAGGAGTGTAGTACACTTCCACGTTTCATCAGTTAATAGCGTACAACATACATTGAATTCTATGAAACACATTTTTTTATGAAACTATTTGAATTATTTATTTCAATGAATGTAACGTAGCTCTAACGTTTTCGGAAAGAGTATATAGAATTTCGTAAATCGTTAAGTTGGTATAACCTCCTTAAGTTAGTACAATGTCCTCGTTTTCACATTCTCAACTGACTCGTGCTACGTACACATTGTTTTACACAAACCAAATACTTATTATAGGTACATTTATTAGATTTATTACATTTTAGAAAAAAGTACAAAACGATTTTTGCTTCACGCACGTTGACTTTCGAATAACCGCGGGAAAATGTTTTTATCACTTGAACTAAAAGGTATATTAATTTAACAAACTTAGAATTAAGCGGTAAGATGTAAAAGGGGTTTAAAAACATATTCAACATCATTGATTCATCATTTCAATCCTACGCAAAGTTACCGAATGATTCTTCCGTCATGAGGTATTTTTCATTAGTCATCTCAATTATGTTGAACTGTTTAACGCATTCTCATACATGACTTAGTACAAAAGTTTGACCATAAGCTCACCATCTATTCCATGGGACTTAAACGTAACTGGTGAAACGTGGGGGTGTAGTATACCCCTCTGCCTACCCCATCGGGGATTGCAGGCGTGACGTTACGTTTCCTTAGTACAAAAGTGGAGCATTCTCTGTATAATATTAGTGTCCAGTATATCTCCAACAAGCCCAAATGGCACAAACATTGTGCATTCTACTAAGTGCTAAAGTATATGCTGGATTTGTAAATTGATAACAAGAAGCAATTAAACGATAAATTTTAAATAAACTTGCTTTGTTTAATTACCATATTATATATTACCATATTTTTGAATATCACTTCGTTTCTACAATACATTACATAAGTACCAGTGTTAATTAAATGCAAGGCTCTTTCGATCTGAATCAATTGCCATAGTTGGCAAATATTTGCTCAAAATACGAGAGCCCAGACCATGCTTGTCCCGTTTTGTATGTACTAATAAAACCATACTACGGCACGTATGAAGAAATACGTATTTAATTTCTTAAAATAATAATATTATGATTCTCTATGTTAGCAGGCAATAAAATGAATGTAACCTGTGAACTATTCCATTGGTGCGTGTTCATCTAACTTTTCTCTTTTCAGTCTAGAATGTTACCTTTAATTCATTAATAAATATTAAAGCATTTCAAGTGATAGTCCTATTATACATATATATTTTCATATACTATATAGGTTCTACTCTCTACTATTCTCCAAGGGTTGACTGGTGGAGAATGCCATTAGGCGTTAAGTTCGCTCTCTGTTATGGCTGTTTATGGTGTGCAATAAAGAACAAATAAGTAAATATATTTTATATACTTTGACTGTCTCGTTGATTGAACGGCAAGCGCGACTACCGACCGGGAGGTCCAAGTCCCGGGTCGGATACTATTGGATTTTCCTAATTTAGAATTTCTATTGGTGACTCGAAGTCTGGATCTGTGCCCGGTATATTTCAATAGGCTCACCACCTATTCCATGGGATTTAGACGCAACTGGTGAAACTTGGGAGTGTACTACACTCCTCTGCCTATCCCTTCGGGGATTAAGAGCGTAATTTGCATTATTTTCATGTATATATTCTGTGTGTGTAGGTATTGTGATATTCTATGTATTTATCTTTGCATACCTACAAATTCGGCATCAGAAGAAGAAATTATGCAAAAAAACTAGGTGATAAAACAAATAATGAGATTTAGCAACAGTTTTTCATACCAGGGAATGATGATGTGGCAAAACCAAATCAGCAGCCAGCCCCACTCGAAAACTCTATGCCGTCCGCCGGCCGTGTTTCGAAATAAGACAGCAAACGCGCTGAACACTAGCAAGTTACCTTTCTGCTACCAACACCACCATATCACCTCTGTACTATCTCTACCATCCTTTGCCACCCTTCACTCTGTCGCTGTCCAAAATACGATTTCCGGGTTGCTTCGAAACGTGTACTCGGGGATTTAGTCAGAAGAACATAATTTAATCAATATTTATTAATGAACTTTGGATTTACGGACGTATAACTGATTTACAGATTTTAATGTTGTGTTAACGTTAAAATCCCCATATTTGATATTTTATAAGTACGTAAACGTTTCAGGAAATCATTATCATTGTCATCATCATCTAACTAACTTTCAGTTGTAACTTTCATTATCCACCTAAGATTGACAGGCAGAAAATGTCATTTTGCATTAAGTTCTTTTGTTAAGTTCAACTTTATTAAAAAGCTGTCACATTAAATAGAAAAAAAAGGAAATTATTCTAAATTAAACTTTAGCATTTATGCAAAAACTTAAAAATAACGATAAACATAGATATCTTTATTCAATATACCTACGTTATTTCCTGTTATACATAACGTTTTTTCCCCAATTATATTTGTCATTACCTACGCCGTTTTCGTTTCGATCAAAGAAAACTAAGACGAACTACGTAGTTCCACTAAATGAAATATCAAAATAGCGTTCAATTTGACATTCAATTCAGTACAGTAAACGATGCCTATTGTAATATAGAAAATAGTAAGTGCAATAGGTTGCCCAAGCTATTTATAGATCAAAGATAAGAAACATTAGTACGTGTTTCAATAAACAACGCCAAACACAAACTAAATGTATGTAAATATTTAACTTTAAATGAAAATCTATAAGGATACTTAATTGTTATTTGGAATTCAACCCCACATTGTTTAATTTAAAATTGATGGCATTTCACACCTATACACGCACGTCATTCTCATTCGAACTGAAAGCACTTGGCCTTGAAAATCTTTACGTGTACACAATATAAGTATATAAGCATTTATCAAGTTACGTAACCTTGCCACGAACGCTTATGTATGTTGTTTTCTAGAAAGACATCTTTGAAAACGAGTTTGCAAAGTTTCAAATTGTTCCCATTAGCGAATATTACGCAAATGTCTAACCTAATTTAAAACAAAAGTAATAACCTAAAAGTAACAAAATGTAAAACATCAATTGCATTCTGAAAACCATGTCAAATCGTTTAATTGCCGCGTTAAGATATAGAAAAGTTGTTTTGAGCAAGGCGAAGTGTTGTCGAGTCGAAAATAATATCTTGGAGAGGCCCAAAGAACTCCGGGCGGATGTTATATAGCTACGTAGATAAAACCTTCCGCCGTTGCCAGCGCTCCAAGCGGCGGCTGAACAAAACTAACTTCATGCCGTGTATACCCTAACAAATAAGTTTTGACGACAACTCAAGATTATTTATATATCCATTTATTTGCCTCTGAATGTGAAATTGTTATAATACTTACATATTCACGTCTGAATATTTTTTAATTTGTTCCTCCGTTTGTATATCAGTAATTAAAATACTATAAACTTCGAATTTTAAAATGAAAGGCATACTCAATGGTGTTTCAAATGTATTGAACGAGAAGCATTTTAATTTATGTACAGAGATGAAATCATGTTATAAAGATTAATAAAACCATTTGAAATTCAAACTTGAAATATTTAAAAAATTATATTAAATATTAAAAAACAATGTAGATATCTAAGTGTAGAATTGATAGTGATTTTTCTGTAACTTTATCTCAGATATTTAGAATAGAACTGAATTTAAGCGTTAAGTATAATCTAGTATAAATATAATAGTGAATGTAAGTATAAAGTGGTTGAGGATAATGAAACCAACGAATAGTATTAACGGAATTTATTTGAAAAACTACAGCATTCTACGATCTAAAATCCTTTAGAATGTGCCCAGTCTCTTAAACACGTGACAAAATCACCTTTAACTTCTATGAATTTGCCTAATTCATGTACTCTAGTTTCTACATAGCGCTCGTGCTTCTTCTTCAGGTAATCTTTAATTTCATCATTCATAAGCCAGATGTCTCCTTCGATTTTTTTAATCTTTGAAATTTTGCGCTGCCCACGGTATGTGATTTCTAAATAAATGGGCATTTCATGGTTTTTAGTTCTGCAAATAAAGAATGGCAGATTCCTTGCTTCTTCTTTAGGAGGTATCCAGCCAGATGGATAGTTATCCTTAGGAGTGACGGAGGGTATTGTATCGAATGGTAAAAGTCTCTCTACGTACTTCCACTCTTGAGGGTCCTTTACTACTTCAAACTCATACTGTTCTTTTATTCTGGTCACAAATGGCGAGTGCGCGTAGTTTGAATAGTGCTTTGTTTGTATAGTAACCTGTAACAATATATTTTGTTTAAATAAATATTAAGTAAAGAAACTAAAAACTCTCACGATAAATTCACACAATACGCTTAACATAAAAAAGTATCAAAAAACTTTCACACACAAAAAATTCAATCACTATTTGTATACGATTATAAAATATGCATATAATAATTTAACGCTGAAAGCAATATGGCGTAATATTAAATTGGTGAATGAAACTTGTGCGGACAACCGTATACCCATAGTTCTGTCACATGTCGCGGTCAAAGTAACATTACAACACAACGCAAGAGAAAATAATTAAATAATTACCGATAGTGATTCCGGGACAATTCCTATACCCAAATCAGTTGCGTTGTTCAAGATTCTCCAGGGTTTTCCTAAAAAAAAACGTCTAAATGCGCACTGTGAACGCCACACGGTCGCCATTTTGAATAGCGAATAGAGCGATTGCTTGCCGAGAGCAATAAGAACTATATTATTCGTTTCGAAGGAAACATTATGGCGGACGCCTGCAGACATTTGGGCTTTTCAAAAATCGTTTTCTAAGTTTAATCGCGAGTTTTTATTGAACTTTTTCGCATATTATGGTGTGTTGTGTGTCTAATTGACTGTTTATTGTGGTTATTGGGCATTCCGTGGGATAAATTGTGAGTATTTTGTGAGGACATCGCGGAGGTGCGCCACGGGTAGGGAAATGATTTGGTGCTTTCTGTCTCTCGACGCATACGCATCGCACAGCTGTAGGTGGCGTTACGGTCATACTAGAGGCAAAACGTACCACCAAAACATAGGGTTTTCATGACTTTTCCGGCGAGTTTTTCTAGTAAACTGACGCCGTAAATGTAAATATTATCGCATATTTGGCATTTAGATGGCTTAATGTTTCATTTTAGAATGTTAAATGCAGTACTATAAAAAGAAAAATATGTCAAATAAGTGCGCGAACTTGTTGATTGTGGAGCACGACTATTGTTTACTGCGACCTGTAAACATATTATTTTAGTGATATATACGAAAATAATTGACTATCAGTAAGTTTGTTTACAACTTTTGTAATATACTTACAAAATAGATACCCATTATTTTAAGATATTTTGAACGCTGTTGTGGCATCTATGACCTGACATTACTGCATAATTTTTTAATACCACATTAGTAATTAAGGCATTAGTGCTTAAACATTTTTCTCTGCTGCTTTTCAGGACTAAATGGGGTGTTATGGAAACGTATTATGGCTCAATGTCGTCCAAACACTAAGGTTAAAGAGCCATTGAGAACTAAAAGTACAAGTAGTACTAATCAAATAGAAAACAGTGAAGGTTGTCTCGAGGAGACATTGACAGAAGACAGTTTGCTAGAGACTGACTGTGAGAGCCAGGCTAGAGAAGAAGAAAACCAGAAAACTGTAACTAAGCGCTCAACCTCCTCGATCAACCTAAGATCGGTTAACAGGGTTAGAGCTGACCTACAGCCTGTACCTGATGTCGAAGAAACGGGGACACCTCCCACCACACATTCCATCATGAAAACTAAACAGGCTAAAGAAGATCTGGACAAAGGCACAGATGAAGACATAATAGAACCTAAGACTCGTGCCCGAAAGAAGGCCTCGGACATCAATGACGAAGACAAAAACAAACAAAGCCAAGATGAACCGAAAACTTCCAAAGAACCTAAGAAAACTCTAACCAAAACTAAAACAGTAGTGAAGAAACGACCACTTGGTATCAGAAAGACAAAGACCTTGAGAAATAAAAAAGTTTCAGTAGCAAAGAAAAAAGTTTTAAGACAAACTGTAACACGTACAAGAAAAGCCGCTGTCAAGATTGACTCTGATAACTGTCAAGAAAAGGAAGCCGTCCCTCTGATACCTGACTCTGAAATCAAAAAGGAGCCAGCTGAAGAGACTACACCTAATTCTAGGTCATCAAGTCCTAAAACTAATCCAAGAAAATCAAGACTAAGTTCTGATATGGTCATGATGAAATCTGTTTTGGGAGACTCGTCAAGTACACTTGTTCTTGGCCCACGGACTAGCCCCTATTCAATGCGTTCAGAGAGAAGTAATAGTCCATCCCTTTTTGAAGGCAAAAATTTGAGAAGTGGAAAGCCAAGAAAAGTTAAGAACAATCTTCTAAATGAAATTGTTATAAAGGAACAGAAGAAGAGGCGAAGATTACTTTCAGACTCCAAAGCCACTGATGTTGCCGAAGCTGCAGATGACTGTAAAAAACTAAAGAGAGGACGCTCTTGCTCACGTGATGGTAGTGAGATCTCTAAATGTTCAGATATCACAGAGTCAGATATCAGCCTGAATGAAGGGCTCAATGATGCAGAAGGTAGCAAGGAGCTCAACAAAAAATTAGATAAATCTAAGACTGACCTAGATATAGATATTGAAAATAATGTACAGATCTCGACTATTGGAAAAGTGCCTTCTCTTAATGTTGACTCCAAATTAGCTGAAACCAAACTCGATACTGAGCCTAGTTCTGTAGCAAGTGAGAAAAAAAAGAGAAAAATGAGCTTAATAAGGAGTACTTCATTAGACTCTGACAACAATAATAGTAATAGGCTTAAGTTAGACAGTTTAAACACACAAGAAATAGAAGAAAAACTGTTATTGAAGACTGAAAATGATACGCTTTTTGAAGAACGTAGTAATATATTGAATTGTATGTCAAAGACATTTAACTCGAAAGAAGTTTCTAAGAACATGAGAAAAGCAAGAAGAGGAAGGAAGAAAGAAGTTGCAGATAGAGCAAGGCCTAATCCTTTAACCACCAAGAATGGCATAAGTAGCACAATAACTAATGACTCGGTGGAAGATAAACAAGAATCTATTGATACATTAACAAAAGAAATAAATGATCTCATATATAATCTGGACCAGAATATAGACCAAGAAATGAACACTGATACAAGTGAGAACACCGATCAAACACAGCCTAAACCAGTCACCAAGTTTTACAGTCAATCTAAGCCATTAGGTGACAATAATAGTATTATCTCTCCAGACACACCTGTTAAAGATAAAGATACTATTTCGTCATTAATTAATGAAACAACACCTTCAAAGAATGATGATAGTGAAAACATCAGATTACACTATGAAGAAGATTCAGTAGAAAAGTCAACAGAGAACAGAGAGATCCCATATAAACAAAGTTCAGTTGCTAGCATCGACAAGTTAATGGATAGGCTGAAAGAATTTGAGGAATTCGATAAGAGAAGGCAAAGACAGGAATCTGAATCAAGGTCTAGTGATTCAAACTCTGTTATGGTCACAAGTGAGGTTGTGCTGCTAAATAAATCGGGGACCGATATGAAATCTTTAAAAGACATACAAACAGTAAGATCACCAGAAAAAGTAATTGAAAAAGAAAATGTTTTGAGCTGCTTTGAAAATAACTCTGCAATATCCATAGTCAAACGAGACCAAGTACGCAAGTCTATTGATATAGATTTGCCTAATTCTGTCACTTTAATAAAGCGTAACAGTTTTAGTTCACGGAAGGAGTCCACTAGCTCGAATCATTCAAAAGAATCGGATGCTATAAGTATATTTGAAAAGTCTTTGGGCAAAGATGTAACATTAACTGAAATTAGAAAATCCGTAGACAAAAGCGCTCCGCCCGCACAGCTCGATTTACATCAATTCGCAAATCCTCAACAACCAGACGTGCAAAATCCTACGGTATCTACCATGGTGTTGAATTCAAGCCAGATCTCTATAACTCCACGGGTTGTAGAATCGAAATTGAACAGCAATGAAGTGCAAATCACTAAACGTAAATCAAGAGAGTCGATTTCTCGTAAATCCTCCGAATCAGGCGCTGATGTTGAGGAAAAAATGGCAACGTTGGAAAAAATACGATCCCCTCCTCATCAAATTAGATCTCCGGCAATATCTATCACACCTACACCCGTGGCTGTTAAATCACCGGAGGCAGCAGTGCCTGTTGAGGCAGAAGCTCTAGCGCCCCCATTAGAAAATGTCAAAATAATACCTGAAGATATAACATTAACTTCTGAAGTACCCCAAACAGATAGTTTGACTGAAACATCAAATGAGCTGATCGCTGAAAAGGCGTCTTCAGTTGATACATCTGTAATAAAGCCAATTGAGACACCAGTTCTTGAAGCTAAACCAGTTACAGAAGTCATTCCAGTTAAAGTTAGTATTCCTGAACCGACACCTGTAGAGAAGGTGCCAGAGAAAAAACTGGAAGTTGTTGAAGAAATGAAAAAGGAAGAACCGAAAGAAGTAGAGGCTGTGGAAGAAAAACCTGTGGTAGAAGTAAAACCAAAAAGCCCCAAAACAAAATCGGCCCGAAATTCCACTGAAAATCAAGCAGGCCCTAGCACTGTTCTGCACGAGACACCCGAAAGTCAGAAACGCAAGGAGAATGTTTTGCGCACTCTTGGCCTGTTGACCCACAAAGCGGCTAATGAGGCTAAAATGGAAAAAATGAAGCAAAAGGAACGTATATACGGCCAAAATTACTGCGGCATGGTGAGTACCAGCAAGGGCAAGACCAAGTCGGACTATACGGGGACTTTGAAGACAGTAATAAAACTGAACAGAGGAACGGGAGAACGGGACAAGAAGAAGTGCAGGAGCTCGCTGAAAATGACGTTTCAGAAGAGCAAGAACAGGTCGGGCAAGCCGCAGCCGGAGCCGGGCGAGGCGGGCAGCGAGGACGACGCTTACTACACAATTGAAAAACGAGAGGTAAATGAATTATGTTCCTTATATAGTTTCCAAGCCATTAATTGTTACGTCACAGTTCTCACTTCTGGGGAAATTATTATAATACTTAGAGAGATAAGACAGCATTAGGGAAATACAATAAAAATATACACACTTTTAAAATACATGACATGCTATAAATTTGAACAAATCATTTTTATTTGAAACTTAAAATGAATGCAGTTAAATATTTAAAATTAAAAGGGATAGTTATTCACGTTAAGAAAAAACAGTATTATATTCTTGTTCTTTCTTACCTATTGCATGAAAGTTTTTTTTTTAACTTATGGCATATACTCGTTTTTATTTTTCTTATTTTAATATTTTCATATGTACTAATGTGTTATATCAACACCTTTAGGAACTCTGTATGAATATAATATTTACATGTATTATTTATTTACTCTTAATTCATTTCACTGTGGAATTACTTTTTGATGTTTTATCATAATTATATAAGTGCTTAATTCTATCCTCATATTACTATATTTGGACCATGATGAACTGAAATGGCATGAAAAGCAGAAAATATTTTATCTTTCAATATAGTACCTGAAAACCGTTGTCTATGATTCCACTTAGATTTTTCATGAATCGAATACAAAGGAAAATTATTTGTCTCTGGATTTGTATTCACCTAACTAAATATATTGTGTTAATAATATTTTTTTTTAGCGCACTTATCATTTATAACTCACAGTGCATTTTGTTATCTAAACTATAATGAAATAAAAAATATTTTAATGAATTCATATGATCTTAAACCACTACTTCTTAATGGTAAATAATATTAAACTGGGTTTTTTATTATGATATATTGATTAGCCAACAGTTTTAAAATTATATTGGTATAAAAAATTGCAGGTTTTAGGTATATAATTGATAACTGTAACATTTTGTGTCCCACACCTTTCTTTCTCTTTACTTTGTCTATGGTTGATTGTAAAAAAATAAAATGTATATAATTACCGCCTGTCGGCTATTAACGTCAGGACGCAGTGTTTTTTAAGCAATTGTCTCACGTAATGTGCTTTGGTCTTGAGTTTAATAGACATGTGTTATTAAAGTTTGCAGGAACTTACCTTTGGGGATTATTTAATTTTGTATTAAAATATTAACTAATTTTGACAATGAAATTACAATAAATAAGCACAAGGTATATACTATTAAATATATTTTCATGTACCAAATGATTACCCCACTTTCAAGAAATGACTAAGAATTAAAACATATTTATTCCCTGACAGTATTAAAATATATATTTATTAATCATTAAAATTAAAGTTCCTAACTGTTACATCGTATAGTTGTGATTTAGTGCTTAGTGGAATTTACTGCCGCTGCGTTGGACGTTATAGGTTCGATTCTGCAAAAATATATATATAGAAATGTATGTGTATGTATTTGTTCAACTGTCTGGTTATCGGAGTAAATTATCTATCTAGTAAATGACTTTATCATGATTATTATGGTTACTATTAATTTAAGAACACTGAAATAA
>DWMF01001077.1:0-12308 GCA_018244815.1 Parelbella polyzona | reverse complement strand
CAAGGGACAAATAAAAGTCAGTTGTTGCCCGTCCACTCTGCGTATCAATAAATTTACACACCACACTTTTAGATATAAATAAAAGTTCATTTAGTTTTTTTTATTCATATAATTAATGCATTACAATGTACATACATAAACCTTCGTAACTGAACACTAAAAGCTTTGTGGAAGTAATACACCTTAGAATAGGTGTAAATTTTACAAAACAGTAGTATATTAACAAAAAGCAAATAATATTTGGTTTCTTAACATAACAAACACCAAAAATACATTAAACAGGTCTTCGAAGAACTATACATTGATAATTAATTAGTCAAGAAGTCACTTTAGTTTGCTTTATACCATATTTATCTAAGTATCTCTGTATATTATCTGATCCGGACCTTTCTTGTATCATTCGAAGAGAGATGGCGAACACCTCTTGTGCTATATCTTGGTCTCGTGCTAACGCAGACTCTTCACAGTAGAAACAGTTGTTGAAGTAGAGCCCAGTAACGCCCTCTAGTTCCGCAGCTGTTGCGACATACACTGTTGTAGCTGCAGCTTGTTGCTGAAAAATTTAAAATATAAATACAATTAGTTGCATAAATACAAATTATTCTTAAAACTTTTTTTGTTCAGGTGAAATGTTCTCCTGAAAAGACATTGAAAATAAAGCCAATAGAGAATTAGAAATATATATAATGACTGTTAAATGTGAAGCATCAAATTTTTGTCTGGAATAGAGTAATAGAATAGAGTACCAAAGGTTCAGAATAATATGAATGGTAGGATGAATGTTTGGAATTGTTTGATATTTTTTGGCTTAATATAAAAAAAGGATATACATAATTATAAATTCTTACTAGTGACTTAGTAAATGGTCGGACCAATGAGAATGCCAGTCTATATAACCACCAAGATTTGCTGAGGTTTGTGAACACCATGTTCCCAGGATGAAGTGAGTTCACACACACTCCCTTATCCTTCCATTCTTCACTTAATATCTGAAACATAGATATGCACTGCAGCCCAGAATATAGATAAACAAAAGGGCAGGCAGGCAGAGGAGTGTAGTACACTCCCATGTTTCACCAGTTACATTTTACATCCCATAGAATAGGTGGTGAGTCTATTTTACAGGTGTGATGTTATCTTAGGTAAGCACCGTTATTATTGTTTTTATGTAAAAAAGGCTTATGGCCCAACAAAGCACATATTATATCATTATGATTTATAGTAATCTAGCTATTCACATTGAGTGATATCTCTGTGCCAGGCTTTAAAGAAACAAGTCATTAAATTCCTCCAAAAACATTTATATTTAGTTGTGGTTTGTGTTACAGTTTACAGCTAGCATATGATAATCATAGCCATAATTAGAAATAAAATACAGCCTCCAGTTAAAATATTTCAGTATTTGTGGAAGAACTGTTGCTTCAAATATACATATTTACATGTTTCTTAAATGTGAAATTTTATACATATGTAACCGGACAATTAATACAAGGCTCCACCTCATTTCAGTTTCCCTATAATTTGTGTCATCTTTTTTTATAAATCCGAACTTCCTCAGATATAACATGTACACATTTTATGAGAGACTTTGCTTGCTTTTAGATGGATTTATTTTCATTAGTGCAATCCATTAACAGTTATTCTGATACAGAGGCAGAGATAGAAATGTTACTTACCACAACAACAGTTCAAGGCAAATGAGAAGAATAGAACTAAAAGGTATCCTATAAAAAGATTAATAATAATCAATAAAAATAATAATTAATAAAAAAAAATTACTTTTGCTGTTATAACATTGTAGAGTTTGGAATTGTTGTATGCCGCCATGGAATAAACATATTGGTCCTTAGACGTTGATATATCTTGATGGACAAACACATTCTTTAGATTTGCAAACCTGGAAACAATAATAATAACTGATTATTAGTAGTTAACTGATTATAATTAATTATCAGTGAATTAAATGCATATAATGTAAGAAATTGAAATGATAAATTTGTAACTTCCAAAATATAAACCTACTATAGATTAAGATGTATTCGATTTTTCTAATTTAGAATTTCTAGCAGTGACTCAAAGCCTGGATCAGCGCCGAGTGTATGGCAATTGGCTCACCGTCTATGCCATGGAACTTAAACATAACTGGTGAAATCTGGGAGTGTCTCCTCTGCCTACCTCTTTGAGGATATGATGCTACTTTTTTTAGGTTAAGATGTAAGATCCTCTGGTGCTTTACTTGGAAAAATGTATATCAATGTGACAAATTGACGAAAGGGATCTAAACAATAGCCTCAATTATTTTCTCTAATATTCAAAATTTATGCATATTAAAATAATAATCAAAATCAAAAAATAATGCATATTGAAATAATAATCAAATATTTGATATTTCATTAACTAATAGAAGACTCCTAATCAATCATTGGATTAATTACTGTAATTTGTGTCAGTTAAAAAAATGAGAAAAACCATTTAAAATGTATAAAGCATTTAGGAAAAATACATAAATAAGTTGTTCTCACCTGTGGGATTCAGAAGAAACAAATATGACCCTAGAGCCTCTCTTCAGTAAAGGTTCTAACAACAATGCCAAATACATATGACTAAGATGATTAACTTGTAAAGTCCTGTCTAATTTGTCTTCAGTTAATTCATATGGCAATCCAAAAACCCCAGCATTCAATATTAGAATATGCAAATGGCTAAAATAATTTAGAATGCAGTAAGTTAATATTACTACTACCACACAAATAGTAAATGGATAGTTATTAATTACATATATGTAGTTAATAAATTATAATTATGTATAAACATCTTCTAAATAGTTCCCATTATTTAGATAAATTCTGTAGGCGCTATTTCCGACCAACAACTTTTAGACTTATATACTTACTCTGAAAATATAGTTGTAACAGCCATTGCACACTTTTTTACACTTTGAAACGATGATAAATCCAAGTGTACCAATTTCAAATTGTCTTCCGAGGCATTTGTCTCTCTCACAATGTCCTCTATAGCTTTTTGTGTTGCCTCTAGGTTTCTGTTAGCAAATAGGATGTTGCAGCCGTGTCTAGCCAAAGACTTAGCAGTTTCATAGCCTATGCCTGCATTTGACCCTGTTATTAAAGCATACTTGCCAGATAAGTCCACTCCATGTAAGACCTGAAATAATTTTTTGATTTAAAAGTGAGACAGTAACACTGTTATTTTAGCCACAATTTGACTGGTAAACATGTCCAGTTTGTACCTTACAGTAAGTTATAAAATTTAAATAAGAAAATTGGACAAAACAGTAATATATATATTTTTTACTACCTGTCTCGTTAGTCGAGTGCTTGCAAGTCTGACTGTTGATAGGGAGGTCCTGGGTTCAAGCCCCAGGTCGGGTACTATTGGATTTTTCAAATTTAGATATTCTAGTAGTGCCTTGGAGTTTGGAATTAAGCCCAGTGTATGGCAATAGGCTCACCACCTGGCATAGACTCCCACCACCACCACATGGGAGTGTACCACATTCCTCTGCCTACCCCTTGGGGGATTACAGGCATGAAGATATTTTTTAACATTATATATTTTTAGATAAATATTTAGTGTGTACAACAATAACTAAAATTTTATGTATATTAAACTATATGTGGGTAGAATAATTTATAAATATCAACAATTGTGTGAAATTAAATTTTACAATATGTAGGCTGAGCTTGATGATTAAAATGTGTACTTACAGTAAATATTATAGTCATCATATATATATCCACGTAATTACAGTTATTACCTGAAAAGCAGTGGATGATGCATCAAATCTTTGTCTAAAGTCATGAACATGTTTCTTTTCTTCCTTTGCAAAAGCCAGCCTTGGGTCCACATAAGTTTTATTGCCAGTTTCTGTTTGCACATACATTGTTTTTTGCTTGTTGTCTATGGTCTTTGTCCAGCCAAAAGGTAAGTCTTTTGGGATTACTTTTTTATGTCCTGTTCGAGGGTGGGTCCACTGAATTTTGTTATTGCATGTACTAGAAATTTTAAAATATAGTTTAAAAATTACTTAACAATGCTACATCATAAAGACTACTTTAAAGAAAAACATGATTAAAAAACCCTAGCACCAGTTCCTTATCAACTGAGGCACCTAAGCCTGAAGCATACTGTTCTTGTGTAGATTAGTGTATATGGTAATAAATGTTCCAGCTTCAAGTGGGAAAATTTTACATACCATTAGTATTTAATAACAACATCAATATAGGTTACTTGTACTTTTTCAAAGCAAAAATATTAAACAAAATTTCTTAACATTCACATTTATTGGATGAATGGGGATTGGTTGATTAGGAATGCCACTAACCATTAATATTTTACGATAGTTGTTTAAGGACATTCATATTTTAGTAATGTTATGAAGTGTGATTTGTAAGCTAATCTTATTCCATAAAATTAGTGAACAGTGATCCATATTCTTAAAGTTCCGAATACAAACGCTTCCGAAAGAGTTACAAAGATTTATTAATGTAAGCTTATTCTTAGAGAAATACCGCTAACTTTACAAAGTAAACATTTCCATCGTCTGTTGACTTCTCTTCCCATCCTGGAGGCAGCTCGTCTTCGCTGTCCGAGTCCAAATTATGCATCTTTGATAGTAAATTAAGGTATTTTGATTAAATTAAATCTCTTCGCAAATGTTATTAACTTTACTACCTACTGTATAAAATATTAAAATGGGATATATTCCACAAACGTTTAAACAATTTTAGCAGTGAACAGATTACAATATCCTATAATTTATACGTTATATTATACACACGTTGGAGCTTAAGAAAATGCAGTAGTTTACAATAGAACTGAAATAACATATCGTAGCAAAATCAATTGTACTGTCAATGTCATCTGTCAATGCCATCCATCAGACATTGTACCATGTAGTGATGTACATTTTCCATTCAAGTCATTCGAATTAAAGTAATGATCGAGTCGAATTGCAATTCAAATTGAATAGACTCGACTGGGCGTCTAGTAAAGAAGTAAATAGGATTTATAATTGGATTGAAAGTTGCGTCTTTTTATTAACTTATTGTCTTCTAAGATACGAAACTTAAGAGAATTAGGTGGAACAGGTCTTTAAGTCAGTTTAGGAGTAGTTTCATATACGAAGTACATTATGGTATGGAACAAACAAGTTCTTACCTAAAATTCCTTTATGCATTATAACACTGAGTTCAGTTCAACATTTTCGGAATTAAACAAATATTACCGTAAGAAATCGATTTTATTATAGCTCGAGATTGTTTTGTTAGTATTTGAACAACAACCGCAAACTAACCTAAAGTTTTAGGGAAACAAGCTACTTTAATGGATAAAGACAAGTTTCGTCCGAAAATATTTGCTATTCTCATTATAGCCGTTATTAATAGCCTGTCTGAGACAAGGAGAAAATTTCTCATAGAGACATGTAAGAGTAGGGAAGACACGGCTGTCTGTAAGCGGCAACGTCCGATGGTTAGAAAGAGAGAAACGATTGCGATAGACCTGTAGGTTAGCGTTTAAGCCCTAGTAAAGACCTACGCTTTTAAGCGCAAACAAGGTTGGGAAAGAGAAGATATTAGACAAAAATGAGTCAAAATGGACTACATTTTTAGTCAGCCTTCTACAAGCAGTGTTAGCCTAATATTTCAGACAATGTGAATATGTCAAATGTAGAACAGGCTGAGAAGTCTATTGACGGAGATCCGACAATTACTGAGGTTATAGATACTGCCATCAGTGACAATGTCGCTGATCATATCAACGATGACCAATACGAATATTTTTTTAATTTATCCAAGTATAAATTCTTAAATAAAAGTAAGATCTAAAACTAGCTGTACTTTATCGATAGAGGACATTTCATAAATTAATTTTATTGGATACGTCAACGTTTGATTGATCTGGTTTTGAATATTTTAGGGTCTGCCTCAATGGTAGTAATTCATTTTCCATTAGATCATAATTACCTTAATAATAATTCTTTTATCATAATAACAGTAATTCTTTTTTTTATTTTTTTCGGCCCTTTTATCATTCCACTCTTGGAATATATGTCTCCTCTCTTATTAAGAGGGTTAAGGCCGTATTCTGCCACGCTGGCCAAGTGCGGGTTGGCAGACGTTCACACACCTTAGATTTTCTTTTAAAAATTCTAAGCTGTGCGCGTTTCCGCACCATGATTTTCTTTGCCGCTAGCAAGTGATATTTAATCTTAAAATGTGCACTTTTGTACAGAGGTGTGCGCCGTGGATTTGAACTAGGCTATTACTAGGCTTTTACTGGCTAATTCTTTTACCATAATATGATTTTCTTTGTATTCAGGGATGTTTGTAAATAAATGTGTCGAAATAAAGATCTTTCGGAACGTTGTTATGTAGTCCCAAACACACAATCCATTTTATAAATAAGAGGTCATTAATTCGTGTGGATAACGTATTCGGGTGGATAACGTGAGGTTTATCTGTTATGTCAAATCCGGTGGCATCCGGTGAAATCTGTGAACAAACTAATCTCACCGACATAGCTCTCAAAATTAGTAAACTGAAGTGGTTATGAGCAAGCCATATCGCTTGAGTAACTGACATCGAGTGGTGGCCATGTCTTGACAAAAGGGGTGTAAGTCGCCCTCCTACCAGATCGTCTGATAAACTGAAGAAGACAACAGGATGTTGCTGGATACGAAAGGCTCAGGAACGGCACGAGTGGCGCCGATTAGGGCAGACCTATGTCCGTCAGTGGACGAGTAAAGGCTGGTTGGTAGATATTTGTGTCAAAAATGCACGACTATAGCTATATTATTTTTGACTGGTTTATTAAAAAAATATTCTACATATTTACAGTTACAATTCTTTTTTCTGCTTTATATGTCCTTTTGTTGTACATGTTATAATTCCTGTGAACAAATAATATCATATATAATATTATAAGTATAATAAATTACAGTAAATAATTAAAACAAATAAAATACCTGTACATATTATACCGTTTTATTTTTTTAATTTTCAACGAAGATTGTGTTAATTCTTCAGTTAAAGACGAGTGTTAATATGCTTTACACCCGACTTTGCCTTCGGGAGGAGAAAAGCCAACAGACCACATACTGAAAGAGTGATTGAAGATAATAATTAATTAAAATGACGGCATACAGCTTCAGTCGCATCTGTGTTTGCCTGTCAAAGTTACAACATTGATAGTGATTGGTATGTTACGAATAAACGAATATCGATATACGAATACGTATAGGTATCTTTTATTTAGTGAATTTTACTGTATTTATAATTATAATTCTATATCTAATTAACTATTCCATGTATTCATGATTTAAAAACAATAGTGTACATATAAGTCGAATAAACAACATCGAAGAATATAAAAGCAAATAATAATGAAATGATTAGCATAACATCACGGTCATATTTCTCTGAAGGAATAGGCAGGGGAATGTAGTATTCGTACGTTTCATACTGTACTATGGAATGGAGGATGAGCCTGTGGCCACACATCGGGTACATATCCAGATTCCGAGCAACTAATTCTCGATCTGAGGATCGACCCCAGGACCTCTTGCCGAGCAATAGCGCTTGCAACCATTAGGCCAACGAGGCAGTCACTTACAATTGGTTAGACTACTAATTGCTACAAAAATATTTATAAATAAAATGCATTTGAAATAATAGTGATACCTACTCATAATCTTGTGAACTGTGAAACATTACGTTGTGAAACAAACTACGTTGGTGTGTAAGAAAGTCTACAAGATATTATACTGGTTTAAAACAAATAACAGTGTACTCAATACAAAATGATTCTTTGAAATCAATACATACGAATTAGTGATCCTCCAAACAAATAAAAGGTCGCTTCGCACGTTGAGTAGAGTAGGGCTCCTGCTACGTTCGCGCCCACTACCGATCCTAAGCGGCCTACCATCATCGACAAACCCACCGCCATGCCCCTGTCAAAAACATACATATTATAATAAGTAATAGACTATCCAATATAGATATTTTGATACACCATTTGTCACTACGATGTATCCGCTATCTATAATAATAATAATAATAATATCTTGGGACATCTCCATACACGGCCACTGATATGTTTTTGTTCACTGTGTAACCAATCTTACTATGTGTTGAAAATCGAGTAGGTAAAACCGCTGTAATAAAAGTACATTCACCTATAATCTTATTTGTTAGTGCCTACGTATACCATACATTACATAATTTTAAATTCCCCATCGTTTTATTTCACAACAGAGTTGTTTAGCGGAAATTTGACTTGATTTGAACTGTCATATTGTAATGGAATCGTTATGTATACGGTACATGTTAAATAGTCAATGAAGAATATGTTGCAACCTTTGTTATATGTATATAATATTTTACTGTGCTCCAAGTGCTTTTGACATGAGTTCATGGTTATCCTACTTCCATTGCGCTGGAAAAACAGAATTCTAGCTAACTCAAAGACGACCTGAAATGGTTTTAGACGAGCTACAGTAAATTAAAATCATTGGATGGCCGTGAAGTGGTCACATTAAAAGTATTAAAGAAATTTCTAATAGGTACCGCCTGAGATCGTAAAAAAGTGTAAGGTATCGTTTCATGTTAGTGAAGTAGGGCGAATAAAGTAACTAAAAACTTTAAAGTGCGTACCTTAAATGTGTCGGGAAAATTTGTACAGAGAACGCATTAACGGGCCCTATCGCCACGCCCATTAGTGCAATTGACGACAAGAACACAGCGGACACTATTTTTTGTTGTATGAAATTGACGCTAATGCAGAACACGCCAACAAAGAAAAACATCGCGATTAGTAGCACCTTCTTCCCGATAAATCTGACCGATAAACTGGCAGCTATTGCGATGACCGTGGCGCACGAGTTTGATACGGTGTTTATTAGGTACGTCAGCTGGTCGATGGTGTCGATGCATTCACCGTCAATAACGGTCTGTAGGAAATAAAAAAGAAATACATCTAAGTACCTATTAACATTGATGATATAAAGCGCTTCCTTTAATAAGCAAAGTACTAAAAAGGAGGTTGGACACCTACCGACCTCATTCGCACTCTCCATTATTATTTCGCAAGCAGTACCTTCGCTAGTTCCAGAGAAGATCCTGTTCACGGTGTCTGGGAACCACATGTACAGGCCGTTCAACCTGCAACATTGTTCATAGTGAAATAATAAATACTAATGTAACAAATAGGTGAACTGATTCCCGTAACTGGTGAAACGTGGGAGTGTACTACACTTCTCTGCCTATCCCTTCGGGAACTACAGGCGTGAGGTAACTTTTTTTTAAATGTGAAAAGCTTGATTAATAACTTTGTTGGATAAACAGTCTACGGCTTTAGAACGGTGGAAACATATCCTTACGTACAAGCATTTAAAATACATGTAAATGTCTAATAAAAGTGTAGTAGGTATATGAATAATAATAATATGCGATTTCATCGTGTTTGTTGTTTTAATACTAAAAGAGAATTACAGAAGAGTTTGTTTCGGCCAAGCGAAACTCGTATTATTTAGAAATTTTCAAATATGGTGCATTGTTTTTAATATGTATTTATTATGTAATTGGAAAAACGAACTACCCAATATTACTGTTCACTATTTCTTAATTACTTACAATACACTTACGATGCAAATATTCCAAACATGAGGACGCTGTTCAGAATCATCCATTTTAGGTAAGGAGGTTTCAATAAGGGCACGGACTGTACTTTCAATGACCTCAAGAAAGATATATCCATATTTCTTATATTCTCGCTGGGCTTCAGCCTCTTTACCTGAAAATGGTATTTTGTCAAACAATTGCAATTGTAATTAAAAATACCTACGCTGTATTTTACATTGAGTTAAAAAGATGTCTCATGTGTCAGTGCCTAATGAAGTTGTTTTATCTGATCACTTCAAAATTAACATATTTTATAGAATGTGAATATCGTTGATTTTCTGCAAAATCATTTGTATATAAAAATGTAGATGATTATATAGCTGTTTACGGTATATAGGTACGAGTAATGCGCTTGCTTACAGGAAAGTCATCTGGTGATTTCCCCTTGTTTTGTGCGTACATGGTTCTCAAAACTTGCAGAGACTCTTCTTGGCGACCTCGAGACATGAGATACTTAAGACTTTCTGGTCCCCAGATCAGAAGTATCGCTGCTATGATAAAGATACTGGAGTTTACTATTGCGAGCAGTCTCCAAGGTCGAAAGGAGTACGAGCCGAAATCTGTTTCGAATGTCGCTGGCAGAATGGCCCAGGCGAATACTAAAAATTCAATATGAAGGTAGTTGTATAATAGAGTAGGTACTTACCTATTGTTCCTATTTTTTCAAGAAAATGCTACCGGAGATTTCATATTACTTTTCTAATGCATAGATATTGATATTGCATTCATTTGTAAACAGAAGACTACCACCATGATCAATTTATCGTCCCTCTCTTAGTACACGTTTCTCTTAGAACGTAAATGGCTAAGGCCACAGACCGCTATAATGGTCATGTGTGGGTTGGGGGACAAGTAGTTTGACAAAAATGATTAGTTTTAAAGTATGTAATTTTTTTGATCACTTACTTTTAACGGTAATCTTAACATATATTGGATTAAATCAAATTGTCATTACAGCCGGAGAGAAATAAAGTAAATACTTACAAGGCACTAAAATAGAACCAGCAATTTGCATGGCATTTAATACGGTAAGCATTATATCTCTGTATTTTGCTGGCGAAATTTCACCTATGTACGTATATGGAACAGCGGCAGGGCAGGCTATACTGTATGACAGAAAAAAGCATACAATTTTCCAAACAAGTAACAAAGAAAGTGACAATACTGATCTTACGTTTACAGCTATATACTTGTAGTAAGCGAAGATATTTTTCCACTAATCAAAATACTAAAGAAATATTTCACTCACGGTAACAATTTGAAGTTATATAAGTAGTTATAACTATATTCTATACTAAAACTTTTTTAAATAATTTAAAAATGGATAAAACGGCTCCAAAAGTAACAATTATTGTGTCTTAATTGAAAGTGGAAAAAACACAAAGTACGAAATTATTTTGTACATTTTAGTACTTTTATATCAAAATACTTTAATTTTTTTGAAGTCGGTTCACCTTTTAGTTAAAATTTTTGTTTTTTGTTTTTTGCCATAAAATGTAGATATTATGATTCTAATGATGTAGATTTCGTAAATTGTATAACAACATCTTAATACTTGAATCTATTGGCTCCATTATGTGACGGGTAACTTACCATAGTGATGTGAGAAATTTGAAAATGATAAAACTGATCAAATCAGGCATAAAAGCCGATGCAACTCCAAAGACTCCGGCTGCAAGGGAACTGTAAATGACAGTAATTTTCCGGCCTCTCGTATCCACTAAGTAGCCCCATGGAAATGACGTGAGGACGACACCTAAAAATCATTAAAGAGTAATAAATAATCCTGAAAAGTAATTAAATAAACTTTGGAATCTCCTTATAGCTACTGGAACTAAACTATAACCTGAATTTAATTCATGGTTTATGAAGTGTCGCGTCGTATTATCTCAGCTACGTTTTATTAAGTTATAACGAATGTTAGTATGTAGAGTGAGTTATAACGAAATATCATACTTTGGTTTATCATATACCTACAGTTTACACCATACGTATGTTGCGCCCTATAAGTATGTATGTATGTACTAACATTGCAAATTTATTATTAAACTAGCTGATATCCGTGACTTCGTCTGGCCTCTCTATGAGATTAATCGTAAATGTTACGTACAGAAAAGAAAACATAAAATGTATTGAAGACAATAATACACTAACAACTGCTAATCTTATAAAATGACATAAAAATAAATAAAAGAGAACACCTGATAAACATACAATAAATGAAGATATCCTAATTTTTTCTAAGATAAGGACGCGGGGCTTAAGAAGTAAAGTTAAAAAAATTTGACCAAAATTTAAGCTGTAGTTGTTGCGTGATGCGCGCAGCAAGGACAGACCTCTATCACTTCAATTAACTGGGTAGATAATACTTTAATACCTCAAACAATTTATGTAATATTAGATTAATGACGATTATTGCTTTTATCACTTCATTGTTCGGCAGATATGAATAGTCGCTCACCCATTCAACATAGGTGACGACAACATCGCTATGTCTAACTAAATTTTCCTGCAGACGATAGATTTTATAGGCAATAGACATCATGTAATAGATTTTTTTTTATATTATAGTTTATAAACCCTTGTACCGTGCGATTTGGGGGCGGA
>DWMF01001076.1:0-12310 GCA_018244815.1 Parelbella polyzona | reverse complement strand
TAAATGAAAACGTAACATCATGTCTGTAATCCCCGAAAAGATAGGAAGAGGAGTGTAGTACACTTCCAAGTTTCATCAGTTACTTTTACTTCCCATGGAATAAATGGTGAGGTATCCCGACTCCGAGTCAATACTAGAAATTCTAAATTGGAAAAATTCAATAGTCCCCGATCCAAGATTTGAACCCAGGCAATCCCAATCGGCAGTCCCGCTTGCAACCACTCGACCAACGACGCAGTCTAAGTCACTTCCTGGGTCCTGGGTTGAAATCTTGGCGCAAACCTCGTTTTTTTAGAAAATTGTGTGGGTCGTAGGATTTAAATATCACCTGCTCCTATAAACGGATCATAAGGATATTATTTTATAGGCGTATAAAATCAGTCAACACACATTTAACCACCATGGCAGGCTATATTATTAGACCACTTCGTTCTGTAGGGTGACACGTATTAAACATTGGAACGATTAAAGTGTTGTCGATGATGACGTGATAATGATGTTAACAATGATTACATATATATAACTTGTCTTTTTACAAATGCGTAAACTAGATTTCCACTTAATACCTTAATTTACTATCTCTCGTACAATACTAAGTACCTATGTACTTAACGTTAAATATTTGTTTATAAGTTTCGTGTTTCATTTTCTTATTTTTTACGTTAAGAACCTAATTTCGTATGGTTGAGTTTGAGGACTCCCTAAAGGTACATTGTAATTGTTTGAAACGGCCCTTTTTGCCCGAGAAAGGTATATAATATGCCGCTCTTTTTATTGAAATTTCACCCGCCATATCGTTCTGCGGTTGCTAATGTGTGTTTTACGGAGATTTCATTGTAATAAATGTTACTCGCTTCAACTGCTGTTTCTCGTACGTGGGTCTCGGGGATTACTTCATACGGGAACGTTAAAACTTCAAGATGTTTTATGCGTTCTTTATGAAAGCAAATGATGACTGTGGCCCGTATTAAAAATACGACTTCATTCCTGATTTTAGTTGTATTTAATATGTATATTATATTATCGTTGAAAATTCATTATTCATTTAAAACATTGTATGTAAGACCGGCCAGGATTCAGGTAGCGTCAAAAGTTCTACAATCACCGTATGTAAATGAATTTGTGACTAGAAGGTTAAGCATTAGAATCGTAAAATCGTAAATGATGTGTTACATTCATCAATGCTACACATATGGTTAACGATGTGGAGGATATCAGCCTGTTTTCGAGTCAAGCACAACGCAGTTTCAAGTCAGAGAACACAATAGGTGAACGGCCGATTGGTAGAAATAATATACAAAATTTATCATACTCATCCATCCTCTATAAATCCTTTGCTGGACATAGACCTTCCCTAATCACTCTTATACTACCCGGTCCTGAACAGTTCCGATCTAGCACCCCGCAATTTTCTTAACATATGTGTATATTTAAACTGGACTAAAATATCGCACCATTAAAACTAAGGTTCGCCGTACAAAGAATAAACGATAATTTTCAACAAATAAAAATAGTCTCTGTTGTATTATGCATGTAGTAAATAGCTAGAAAATATCCTTAACGTTTTGCGTTTTACACACATTTTTCCGTGGCGTAAAGTAAAACGCAAAGCCTTCATCGCTGCACAGAAAAAACGGCAAGCTCATCAAGTCCTGCTTGAGAAAAATAAAGTTCTTGTGGAAACAGCTATTTAGATCGCTAGAGATACTTCGCTGTGAAAAGAAGTCCCTGATTACTCACTTGTTAGACCAAAAGAGAGAAACCACAAGATATAAGCGATATTGGTGACAAATGAATTAGCGCCGGTCACTGTTAGGGCAGTCGGAGGAGAGGGGAGTTAGTTATACGAGTTGTAAAGTTGTTATTGTTAGTGAAAGTGTTGAAGAAAGTGTGCAAGTGTTAGTGGAAACGTCTTTCATAAAAGCAACTTTATTTACGTTTTCAATAGATAGGGTATTTTTGGTGTTTTTTAAGTGAGTCATTGCTATATTATCGTTAAGTACTCGTAGCTTATAGCCAGAAATAAAACAGCCCTATAAAAGTTTCTCAATCTTTCGTTTAGGATGAAAGTTAAATATGAAAATTATAAAAGAGTTTTATTGTACATTGTCCAAGCTTAGTTCGTTTTACGTGGTATTCTATTTTATTAATGAGGACAAAATTATTTTGCGAAACGATAAATCATTTTTTTTCCGATATCAGTATATGATTGATTTGCTAAATTGTGGTATTTTTGATCGTTTGTGTCAACGTTTATCGATATGTCTAAAAGTTAATTTCATTACATATAATTTCTGTTTTATCACATATCTAATTGATAAACACTTAAATAAAATCTATAGTTATACTTTATAAAGAAATACAGGTTATTCGATTTGAACTTCTGGACATGAGACAAAGAAACAGGCTTGTGCAACTTGCGACAAAGAAACAGACATTGTAGACACCAGTGGGAGAGGAGATACTTGCACGAATTTGGGTCAAACTTTATATAATGAAGTTTCTATTGTCGACGGTTAGGTAAACGTACTCTCGTAATTAACTGAGCCTAACTGGTTGTGTTTCTCTTACTTTGATACTTGAGGCAGCCGCGAGAATGTTCTTCCCAGTTAAGTACACGAAATCATCGATATGCAATAAAGTTTTTGGTTTAATTAACAACGTGATTAGATGTGAAGGATTTTTTCCTTAAAGTCTTACAACTTCAATGCATCACACAAATATGGTCTATAAGTTGAAGAAGACAAACGTCAGAATTGCCTATCCAAGAGAGTGACCCTGTTTCAGTAAATGCGGAAGAACGCTCAAGTAAAGTTGAATACAGGAAGTGGCCTACTTTAGTAAAGATTGAATACCTCATTCGAATACAAGAAGGGAATAATACAAGATTTTTCTGTGCAAAGAAACAATGAACTTTCATATTGTACTGGGAAATAATGAGAGTACCACAAGTAATTCCGCATCTAAAAAGATGACAATATTCGAAAAGCGACCTAGTTGTGTATTATTTCACAACGAAGAGCGGATTAAAATTTTGCTTACTTATTATGGCTATATTATAATATATTAATATTGAGATGCAAATTTAAAAAAACTTATATAGGTATTGTGATTTCACAAGGACCGAAACTATTTTATTTCTTTACAAATGCTTTGCTGCTTCTGAGGAATGTGCATTTGACAGTAAGAATATATTGCATGCGAAGTCCTTAGAACGAGATGGCGCAGTTGAAACTTCAATTATAAACGCCCGGAAAACAATTACCAAGTGTATGTATAACGTGATTTCTCAAGTTATGTACTCGTATATGTATTTTCCTTATACAACGATCAACAAGAAGTCTAGAAGAAAAGATGAAATTCACAAATGGAAAGATTGAAATCTATGAATTACGAGTACACTATAATAGCAAATGTCTAGTAATTCAGAATTCAACCTATCAGCTGATCTTGGGTTGAAACTTTAACGCGCACCTCTAGACATTATTATGTATGTATGTATGTTCCTAAGATGAATATATTTTATCTGTAAAAATGGAAGAAAAAATTGTTGGAACACATGCACCCCTTAAAGTTCCTCATATTGTTCTTTAGGCCTGTGAAGTTTGCCAATACACAATTGGACAGCAAGGGAATCTATGGGCTTAATCCGTCTTTTTCTGAGAATAGAACCGTATCCAATTGGAGAATGATGAGATGACGAGAGGCTTGATAATGTGGATTGACGATGATGAAATGTACTTGCTACTGGTATATATCAATTTATAATTTTAGGAGATGAATCCTAATAACTAGTTTTAATTGGGCAATATGGGAGAATTGAATAACGACGTTAAAAAAATATTTAGTTTAATTCAATAACGATATGTAGATGACAAAATTTTATTTATCAAGGATTTAACATTCACAGGACTCGTGAATGGCGTTAACAATAAATATACAATTGTGGAGTCGTTAACAAAAGTGAAGCAAAAGTGAACGCAGAATTAAACGGTGTTTCCCAATTAATTATGTCAAAAATTGCACCGTCGGATTGCATGATAATAATGACGATGACTGTTAATCATGTTCATGATTTGTGGTATTTAGGGGAGGAAAGCTCGTGCAATGGTAAATCAGAGCAGATTTCGGAAACAGCGGGACGAGTTGCCGGCAATTCATTAAAACGGGCGATGTGTCTGAGCGTGCTTGATGGACGGCCACCGGATTCTGCTTTGCTGCTTGGTTCGAGATGAGAACGGTAGCGTATCCAGGAAAGTTTAAAATAACAGTAGAAAATCTCTTGTCATCATTTGTTGTTAACATTAAATTTAAAACAATTACAAAATTATTATACCTCAAGCACCTAGCTGTAGTTTTAAATTTCAATGAAAAGGTTAAATGTAGAATAAAATGTAAATAAAAATAGACATTAAAAATTTTTGAGAAGTGTTTTGTATTAATGTACCTACTTATTTACTTTCTTCTTTCATTTGTACCTATATCTCAGGTATTTCTTTGTTTTATTGGAGAGATACTGATAAGCAGATTTATGTGTATTTCGAGTGTTTTGATTGTTACAAAATTTTTCGTCTCTTTTCTTTCTTTTCTGTTCCCTATCTTCTTCTCTTCTTTCAACTTCTCTTCACCTCCTTCTTGTATTGATTTCCGCAATATTGAGGGTCCTGACTTCCAATAATTGCTTTTTGGACGATCGCTTTTCATTTACTTCAGTCTTCAGCAGTATGTATGGCTTCCTGGACCTTTTGGTTGGTGGTGTTGTAAGTCTGGACCGTGAAACTTTTTTTAACTTACCGATAATGAAATGCACTTATGGTACCAAAGTTATTCAATCACGCCACACCCTATATAGTGATTTGTTGTCTGAAATGCGACGCGATCGCCTGATTCACTTGCCGTCTGTTAATTATTAAATGCAATTACCGCCGCATATATAAAGCTTTGTGCTACATATTGTTTATCTTAAGTGTTTTTATAGTTATCGTATCTAGCAATTAGCTTCAAGATAATTATTATAATTAATTTATCACAATTTCTAACTTGCAAATTATTTGTGAATGTCCATTACTTGTAATTAACATGTCAAACTTTCTTTTGTTTTTGAACTTTTGGGAATAGTAATCGTGGTATTTGTAGTCTTTATCTTTATTAATATATAGACAAATATTTTATGTACGTTGCTTACCAAGTTTCTTTATAAACTATACGTTGTAATAAATATTATTATAAATTACAATAATTTTACTGTAGACAATGTTATTGAGTTATTGCAGCATAAGATTTTTATTTATACCTATTGCTGCAGAAATTCATGTATTATAAAAAAAAATGTTTAACTGCCTTGTCGGCCGAATGGTTGCAAGCGCGACTACCAAACCGGAGGTAGGTACTGGGTTCAAATCCCGGGTCGGGTATTATTGGATTTTTCTACTTTAAAATTTCTAGTAGTGACTTGGAGTCTGTATGGCAGAAAGTATGGCAATAGGCTCACCACCTATTCCACCACCATGGGACGTAAACGTAACTAGTGAAATGTGCGAGTGTGCATTCCTCTGCCTACCTCTTCGGGGATAAGAGGCATTATGTTACGTTTATAAAAAATATGTTCAAATTTGGATGATATTAAAAAAGTTGTTTTAAAATTGAGCTCTAAAAAGTAACATAATTTTATCAATTTGTCGTACCAGCTTGACAAAATGTTTTTAATTTTGAATATGACTAACATCAAAAACTTATTTTAATTTGTTTCAATTTAGTGCAACAAAACGTCATCACTTTCCGGTCGCCTTAATACTTTAGAGTTTACATCATCAATCATGTGGCAAATTCTCTGAAATTTCGATTTAATGTCGCACTCGTACGAGCGAAAGCTTTCCACTTTCTCGAATATATCTCCAAGGAACTAATTTACATTTTAAAGAGTTAACGTGAATTTTCCCCAACGTGTTCACATGAACGACCTCACGTGACTTTTGGTCTACTAAGCGAGATAGGGTTATGTAAGATCCGGACACTTCAAAGATCAGACTGGGGTTGCTGTAGTGAATAAAAACGACCAACATCATGGAATTCGCAAGGACATGAGAACTTAGACATATGAGTATAACAACAATATATATTACATATTTCGATGATTTAAGTTATGAAATGAAAAGGCGATTTTTTTATTCGCTCCACACTGTAGATAAAATTGTTTACACGAAAATAATATACCATTATAACAAGCATCCATTGCCAAAAAAATTCTTGAAGATAATATTTTAAATACAGAAGCTCGAGACATTCAAACAACGATTTATTTTCAAATAATCTTTTACATAAAAGTGTGAGTTACTCTCAACTCCAAAGTCTTAAAATGCAGATTAGTCGGAAATATACGAAAATCTCGCGAAACGAGGTGAAATGGAAATGTAGTTTCAGCTGATGGATGGAGCACTAAGCTAGGTTTAAGTGTTGAGTTTATTATATTCAGTTAGTTGGGTGAGAATTATTTAAATTTTCTATATATGATTAGAACTGCCCATGAATAACATGAGCAATCTCCGCCACGTTGCCCGAGTGTGGATTAGAGAATATGTGTGTCAAAGACAAATTCTTGTACCTATTAGGATATTTTATACCGACTATGGATTACAAACGCCAGCAGTTTGGGACATGTCGTCCGTTACCGATTCGCTTTTACTTAGTTGACTTCATACATATCGCTCTGGTTAAAAATTATTCATTTATTGTGCTAAAGATGAACTGTGGAATAGAAGAGTCGTTGCAATACTTAAAATGACTGTAGAGCAATTTAGTACCTTAGAGAGAATTTGTAAAAATTCTGAATTAAATAAAAGACGCGCATTTTTAATAGACAAAAGTAGCTTATAACATTCTTCACGTTTTGGTACTAAAGTCCAAACATAATGCAAATTGGCATTTTCTACTTGTTAACGCAAATGATGATGAAAAGTGGGTTAGCATCTAATCGATTTAATATCGAAACAACTCGAAACATTGTATATAATGTATATACGAGTATTAAAACGAAATATATCACTCATGTGTCGAATGAACTTTTTGCTATCTTTTACATAGAGACGGAGTTTGAGAGGCTTTCCTGCCACATCAAAATGGTTTTTTCGGCCGAAATTGAGATAGAAGGTCGTCTGGCCATATATATCCACTAATTTGAGATAAATGGTAAGGTAACATTCCCCTCGCTGAGATATTATAACAACCCCTTATTAAAGTTATATCTAATATAACTTGTTATCCCAATGGCGCCATCTAGCGGAACTCATTTAAATAAATTATCATACTTCCAACGCGAACTCGGTTTATTATGTCAAAATTTTCCATTGAACATTTTATTTATGAGGGGTAGACTATTTTAACTCCTACTATTTCCCATTTTACTAAAACTTTAACCGCCATAAATGTACTACAGGGCCGGTATTGCTGTCGCTAATCACTAAGACTGTATGATAGGAAATAGATCTAAGTTTATACTACATTATATTTTCTATATGTACACCAGTGAAAGATATAAATGAATGTTTGAATGTAATGATGGCACAAAACAGTGTCTTATCGTTAGACAAGTGATCTTCTGAAAAAGCTTCGGGTGGACGAAATAAAAATCGCGTATATTCGTGTTCAAAAGGAGCGCTGAGAACATTATGCCGTGTTACAAGCATTTGTCTAGGATTTATTTATTCTAAGGGTTATTGGGGGTATTAGGGATTTTTGTCTAGAGCTTATAATACATCTGCCGTTGACCTATATTGACTGGATGCTCCAGTTGGCAGCGAATGTTATTTGTGCGGGGAGCTGCGGGTTCAATGCAATCCCACTAAGTATTTGTCTGATGAATACAAATATTTATTTATTTATATGGATATTGTACCTACATAGTTATTATTATCAACTACCTATTTACAGTATCTATATCTCATTACTACCTATAGTACCGGTAGCACTCCTAATATAATTTAACATATTTCAAACAGCAGCCCTAGTATAATTTTGTTCTGGGATTGACAATAGATGTATTTAGACGATATACTCAGGAACGAAAGGTTACGTTTGTAGTACCGCTTATTATAGCTATCTTACGTACCTCAGAAGGAAGCTCATCCATCAGATTGCACGTGCAGACCTTGCACTTCATGCATTTCATATTAAGATGGTTTTAAAGTTTGTTCGCCCGATCTTCCACTCGCACTATGCCCTATTGAGACCTCATCGTGTTACTATGTTGATCGTCAGTTGGGTAGTGGTGACCATCTAATAACTTCTGCAAATCGGATTGATGAACAACTGATGCTACTTGCAGCTATAATATCATCTCATCGGACCATCACTTTCTTACTAATTACACAAAATTTAAATAAAATATAATTCACAATTGTGTTTTAAAAAATACTACCAAACGTTTAGTTTTAGCTGACTTTTTAATCAATTAATTCCATATTTGTCAGTAGCATTACAACTATTCTCTAGTTTTCGTACTGATATGTAGAATGAATAAAGTTGATGCAAGCAATAATTCATATCAATATGATTCTGACGTACGAACATGCTTATTCATATAAGGTCAACAAGCTTATAATGAAATGGAAGCTTTTATTTCGACCTATTTATGAGTGATTACTTGTTTTCATTTATTTAAATGGGAGTAAATTTGGGCTTTCATATTACTACTTTTATTAATAATGTAAAGTACAATTTCACATATTAAAGGAAATTAAGTGCTCCACATATTTCAACTTAACTTCTTTAGCTAACTGTAGGTACCTATATAATTTAACTCTATTCAATACATTTTTGATATTAGTACTTTTAGACTTAACACTTTACATAATATCTCTACATATTATTTTTTCAATCAATGTTCTAGTCATGCTCGACATGTTGCCTGTAGCATTATTGCTCTACATATAATTCATAACGTTAAACTTACTCTACATTTTATTACCCTTGTTCTACATATTATTTTTTATTCTAATCACTGTCGCTCTACAATCAGGCCTCTGGTGGTAGTATTTACGAAAATAAAACTGTGAGCGAATTGCTCTACCGTGGGCATAAAAACTGGCGAGCGTTAAAGTGCATTTCGTAGTACCGGCACGGATCGCGGTAGTGCTGTGCAGGTGAAGTTCCGAGGTTTTAAATTTCGTAACGGAAACTTTTATGTATGCGTTTTATCCACGTCTGCTTTCAGCGCAAATAAGTATATGTGCGTCACACCGACAAATAAGACGCCCTATTTTGAATAGAGGCTAGATGGAATTCGGTAAATTTGTTGATGAAATAAAACTTATATTATATTGTTATTAGAAAAAAGCAAATCAGAAGCTTATCTTTTTATTATTGTCTGTATAGTGTTTGACGTAAAAATAAACATAGATACTCTTCAATAAAATACAACGCAAGTAATCTTTGTTATATAAAACATAACATGAACGAACGCTTACAATAAGTAGACAGAGAATACTGAAATATTTATGTGGAAATCACGGTTTTCTTGCTAATCAGCTAACAAAACATTTGGACAAAGGGAAAAAATAGAAATAATATTTCGTTACAATAATATTTATATTCTATTGAAGCTATAACACAATAGGAAAAAAATAATACTCTTCTAGTTTTACGCCGTATTATATTGAGACACCTAACATTTTCGTTAAAAGATTCGATGATTTAAATTAACACATTATGTAACATTGAAAATGTTCTAAAATGATATGTGTACATTGCAATTGCTTGTGAGGTTACCAATGGACTGCACGAGTTCAAAGTATGATAACGTATGAGCTGAACATCGTACTCCAGTGAGCACTAAAACTGGTGCATGTTGGAGTCCATTTCGTGCGCCGTTTCACCTGCAGTTCGCCGACCAAGTTCCGTACGACTCTACCAGGGTTTTAAATTTTGTAACAAAGTTTTATTTATGCACGGTTCGTAAAGGATAGAAAATATTACCGGATCGCATGGGATTAGAATCATTATTGAATGCATGTTTATTCGTTCAATCATTTATTCATTTGTCTATTCATATTCTATAAATTTTACGCAGTTTGCAGTAATGCTATGAGCAGTTAGATATGAAACGTAATGAGCAATTTTGATTAAAAACCAAATACCTACCACAGATATCTTTTGCCTATTTTTCCAATTACGAGTATAAACATTGCATACAAAACACATCAAGAAAACAATTAAACGGCTCAACGACTTTTATTAGCTTTAAATATTCAAAAAATACGAAAGAATACTTTCGGATTCCAAAATTTAAAAGTGCAATACGGGTCGCCTATTAAAATCAGTACATTGATATGTAACGCAAACAGCATAGTAAAACGGCAACAGCCGTTATAGCCGGGCTCTGTGAATGTTCCGTATTCTATGGTTTTTCCATTAACATCGGATTTAGTGGGCGCACGCGTGGGCGTGTAACAACGCCCAATGGGTAACAATAATGAAGAAACTGTGCTTCTATTTGTCTTAGTCGGCATATTGTTAGTGTGGGAGTGTAACTACGATTTTCCTTAGAACAGACTGTTTTTGCGTGGTTAGACAAAGCGGTGGTGTCCTTGATGAAGGCTTAAAGGCACAAAAGGCGCTACTGTTATGAGAATTATGAGAATATTTGTTGGTAGATGTAAGACATCGTCTGAAACAGGTTAATTAGCCTCCTTCTCCTTTTAAAAGGAAAAGGAGCTTAGATTAAAATTCGTCTTCTGCGTAATCCTCAAAGATAGTACTCCAACTGTAGTCGAATTTAAAAGGAATTTAAAATTTCTTATTAAAATTAAAATTATAAACTTGTAGTAGTAATAGCAACTCAGTGGTTTACATTCCAACGTCTCATTGCAAGAGTCTAGTATTTAATGTTAGAAACGCACTGTTAATTAAAAGTAGGTATCGCTTGCAGTAACGGTAAGAAAACTTACAAGGGTTACAATTATTCTATAATATTCTTTAAAAATTAATGATAACAACAATTATAATGATGGTAAAAAACCATTACTTTATTGTAACGTATAAGGTGAATAAGTCCTTATACGAACCGCGGTCCGACGGCTCGCACACGACGGTGATAATCGAGCGGAATCGTTTTAATGTCATCGAATGGTATTACGAAACCGCACGATAAAATTACGAATGATTTAAATTAAAATTCTATTTACCCACACACATATGTGTCCGTGTGGATAAAAAATACATTTGTATGTGTAGCACATACTTGTTAATAACCAAACACCGTTCATTATCATGTTTGTCTATCAGTATAATCGGTTTTGGAAATATTGTAAGTACCTATATGACGTACGAATATTGTATGTAACGCTGTTGGATTACCAAATGAATAAATAAATAAACAAATGTATTATACTTGGTAGGTAAGTTCGAGATTGATACCTTAATATATTTACCAAGTTGTCCCTCAATGTAAATTGCTCAGAACTTGTGATAGGTAAGCTGGTATAGGGTTGCCACATTATTAGACTCGTTTTCTACACCCCTTTCAGTTAATCACTTTCCAGTCGCTCTTTGTTTCATTATATTTTTGTACAGCTTTGTTCTTATAGAGCATGGTAATCTCTGGAAACCAAAATTATCACAACTATGCAACTCACAACCTTCACCGTCATCATTTATTTATTTATTCTCTATTGTGACACCTATGTATATATCTAGAGGTATATAACAAAAGGCGGACTTAATGCCTAATGGCATTCTCTGACAGTCAACCTTTGGCGACGGTGAAAAGTAATTGGCGGCAGGCGTTATCGCTAAACATCACCTTCTTGCGAGGAGAAGCTGATGTTCAGCAGCATTATGATAATGGTGACACGTTTTTAAGCACTTATTTCAGATCTCAAATATTTTATTTAAGACAGAACATCTACGGATTAGAAATGTATCTTATTTAGATGTAACACGAAAGTCTACTTTGATATTCCATTCAACGCATAATTGTAGCAATATCTTAAGACAATTCCTTCACGGTATTGTCAATTCTAATTAGACAAAGCCTACGCTATGTTGGCCATTTCGGTATAATATTAAACACATATTTACATAGAGAATTTTTATTTACGTACGCACAGAATAATTGTATCTCGTGCTCATCACACAAGTATTTCTCCTCGGTAGAAATTGAACCCATAACCCGTTGCTTAGCAGTCCCTAACTGCACTAATAAGTGAGATACGATAAAACACTCAAACAAAAATATAGAACACGTAGAAAACAGTATGCAAATAACTCCTATTCGAGATATTTCCAGAACTTTCCATTCTGTGTACGACGACAGTCA
>DWMF01001075.1:0-12319 GCA_018244815.1 Parelbella polyzona | reverse complement strand
AAACTCGTGGAATTATTTTGATAGCTCTCGAACAATGTTCATCATGTAAAGTAGGTTCATATTTGAAATTTTAATTTGTACAATCATCGTCAGTCCACTGCTGGTCTTCCCTGGAAATTTGCTCATAATCCCCTCAAAAGGTATGCTACATTGTACTGTAATCAGCCAGAGCAGAGTTTAAACGCCTCTGACCACACTGTATTCGGTTATGGGGTTGAAACATGTACTGTTTCTTCGCCCCGAGGCCGATTTAACTTGTGTATCAAGTATATTTAAATCCAGTTCGTTGTTCCTCACGCATTTTACTAACTCTACATTCTATTCATTTCACATTTCCCTAACTTTAACCCAAAAATAATTAGGGTATTGCTAAAATTTTTTTGTAGTTAAATACAACATGCATCGTTGGGCTATTAAGCCTATTAGCAATTTTCACAGTTCAGTAGTTCGCGGCTCCAATTAAATTTAGTGCGGCGTTCAATTTGATGCTAATCAAAGTTAGGAGAACATAGAAGCTAACCTCGAAGGATATTTAGCCTATCCCTATAGTATTAGAGATTGAATTATAATGATCAAAGGAGTCTCTGGATCAATGACCTGTAATGACATTTTAGAAGTACTATTTTGTTCGCAATTATTATCGTTCGTTATAATTATATCCTATCAGACGTTCGATGTACAGGTAAATATTTTTCAGAAACTGATCTCAGCCACTAACCCAAGTACTGCGATAACGTATTTAGAGAGAAACATATTGCCAGTTATTTCCCAGTATCCTGTTTTTCCTTTTAACTTTTAATCTAACCGTAACGCTACGAAAAGGTCATAAATTTTAATGGAGACTAATTAGGAATCAACCCTTGGCGTTCTTGTATCGTCAACAACGGTACGCTTAGCGCTGGATGAATAGTTGAACAGCCGCCCTAATTACTGCAGTGCAGCTTTTAGTCTTCAGAGGTCCGACGGGCCCCACCGAAAATTAATAAGCATACGTGGTTTAATATTATTTACTGAAACGGACCGGGGTAATTTAATGGCATTTACTTAAATAGGCTCTCAGGCGTACTGAACGCGATACAATGTTCCTTAAAAAAGAGAACCGACGAGGAAAATGGCAGCTACGAATGTTATAAATGAAAATTTCATAAGCCTTTTTATATTATTTGTGTTGTTTCTTTGTTTGTTTTCATAGCTGAAATATGAATTCGAATGCATCGCGTTTACCTAACGTTGCTTTTTAAATAGTCCTCTGAAAAACCACCAAAACAAATTATTTTTTTTAACATCGTAGAGCGCAATGAAATATTTGTTTGTATATTTAATTTTAATAAACTATAAAATAACAGAAAATAAATATGTATATAAATGGACGAATTACTACGAATTTATTATTCATTTCTCTTACAATGTATGCCTACTCGTATATTAAATATAAGCCTAGTGAAGTGTGATTTCGAAATATTATAACTCGCGTCCTGTAATATCAACAGGACATTTTTATGTACAACGGAAATGTAGGCCGATTAAAAGTAATATTTTTCAGCGACCGAACACAATGCGCGAGTTTTTAATAGATCCGCAAACAGCGCGTAATATATTCGTGGCAGTGAAAACTAAAATCAAAACTATATTATATTACACTAGTAATGTTCGTAGTTATACTAAAGTACTAGCGGTACTCGGACATCAGAAATTCGGGTTCATAAATTGCACTTGATTTTAAAACTCGCTGTTAGTTAGTTATAGATCTAAAATTGTTATCTTGAAAGGTTTTTGCATCGATGTAAAGGATTCTAATTAGGAAGGTAGTTTACATCGATTGTATCCACTAATAATAACATCTAAAGACAATCTACCCTACAGCGGTTATTACCAAACTGGACCAGTCTGAGCTATCACAGACATCTGTTAAACACGCGTATAAACTTTTTAAAATATATACACATTTTAAATTGTATGATATCCAGACAAAAAATATTCTTGCTCCTACATATATACATGTTTATCTTCACGCCAAGTCCTTTACTAGCCAGGCAGAGCAAAACTTCTATGTCTTCCACATTCATCATACTCTCGCTTGTCATAATGATAATTTGCCAAGTATACGACAACCGTTACAAGACTGACCAACTCTTCCTTGGTGGGACGTACAAGTTATCTGGTGGATCATGGAAAGGCACTACACTCCTCTCCCTACCCATTCGGGGAATACAGACATGAATGTAAGATAAAATAATACTGTTTTATTTCACCATAAAAATGAATAATGAACGTGACTGCCTCGTTGGTCGAGTGATTGCAAGCGCGACTGCCGATCCTGAGGTTCGGGAGGAACTGAGTTCAAATCGCGGGTCGGGTGCTATTAGATTTTTCTAATTTAAAATTTCTAATAGTGACTCGGGGTCTGGAATTGTGCCCGGTGTATGGCAATAGGTGCACCATCTATTCCATGAAACTTAAACGTAACTGATGAAACGTGGCAGTGTACTACACTCATCTGCCTAGCTCTTCGGGGATTACAGGCGTGAAGTTACGTTATTTACGATTTAATAATAAACTTATCCAGCTTTAAGGTTTAAAGTGATGCAACCACAAGCATGACCTAAAAAAATAGCGATTTTATTAGTACTAAGGCAATAAAGAACTTTCTAGGCTATCGTATTAAAAGTCAAAAGGTACGGACGAACTTGTGACACTCAATCTAATCATCCTTAGAGTACTTCTTTCATTAGTCAGATATCTCTTCAAGATAAAATTTGGTGAAGTACTTTTTCGATAATTTTATCAAATGTACTAGAATGTATTGGTACGTACTGGAATGTACTGGAATGTACTAGAATGGACTAGAACATAGACGTTAATATCGAAAGCGCCAAAACAGATAGATCGGGTATCAAACTTGTATCAATTTCTAATCATGTATGCAACAGCTTAGCGTGTTAAGTCAAGAACTAGTTCGATAGTTCGTTCCGAGCTTCGCCGATACACTCCAGTTAAACTACACGGTTAATATTAACGCGTTTCTATTCTACATTTGTACAGTTTAACTTTTGCAGTGAAAATAGACCTACAGTCGCTTCACAGTTACAACTACTTTAGTATACTGGTACTAGTCTAGTACTAGTTACAAGTACTCTACTAGAAGTTACAAAGCTTTTATCCAAACACATGTGTATGTAAATTTCACAAAATAATTCATAATAGTGTTGATAGAAGACGCTCTATTATTAGGTGATAATCATGCCCAGCATTAGAACGGTGAAATAGAAAAGAGTCATTTTGCATACGAACATCATCAACAATATATAGATTCTATAATTCTTAACTGCCGAGTGGATGGTTAAATTCTAAAATACAAAAAATACAAATAGGTAGGTATATGATCTTAGTAGTCTCAGACCCGGATTTGATGGAAGCTAAGATAATATATATTATTAGACATTCTTAAAGCCTATTTATTTATCAAGCAAGGAATCTAAACAGTTGATTACAAATATAACAATGCTGTTGAAGATTTGCGTCTATGAATTAGGATGGCCTTATTTTACATAATTGTTGATTTTTATTGGTTTAGCAACACAGAAACCCCTTTGGATTTTCACGATTGAAAATATAGTTTTAAATCATTTATTTAAATTTTATTTACAAGCCATTTTTATTATCTACTGTATGCTTATTATGTACTTCATATCTCCTTTAATGAGCGAAAAAAGTACTTATTTATAGCCTCAATTTATGATTTGAAATTAATTCGACCAGTTATAAACAATTCGGTCCATTGAAGGCTTACTTTGTGTTCAGGAGTAGTGACAGTCGCACTTTGATCGTAGATACAATTGTCAATCGTCCGAAACAAAGAAACTCCCAAAATGGAAATGCGCCGTCAATACTAAATCCAGTACAGTAAATATCCACATATTATGACAAGAGTATATAATATTAACAAAAGCCGAACAAAACGAAATAAATAAAATTAACAACACTGCCTTGATCATTATTACAGGCAAAATTAAATCCTGAATGATGAGCTTTTAGGTATATAGTGAAAATAAAGCAATTTTTATTATTAAAAGACATGTTACGTACGCCGAACTAGCTAACTACTCAAAACTCACTCTACAACTAGTTCTGGTTTATGCAGTCGCTGAGCCTAATTGCTAGGCCAATATTCGCGGAACTAATAATACATAGAATCTATCACGTACATATTCATTATTACACCAGCTCCAATATTTCACATAGATATTGAGCGCATGATGGCTATTTCGCCAACATAAGACTTGGACATTGGAAACAGAACGTCTATATAAATTGTTAGTAAATTGTAAATTGGCCATTCGCCATGACTTTCGTTTGAAAGAAGTTGGCAGCGTCTTAGAAACTTCTAGATCCGTACAAAGAACATAAATATAAATTCGCGTAAATAAATATATTCAGGACACGAACAGAGCCTTGAAACCGCTTATATTTCTAATTGAATTTTCAAAACGTACCGACAAAAAGAATGTTTTTGAAACATTGTTGAATGAACGAAACGAACGCTGCGCTACATTAAACATTTCTTATTTCACATAAAATTTATGCGTCTGCGTTTTCTACAAGTACTATTAGTATTCAAACAATTCTTAAATGAAATTAGAATCAAATATAAACTAGAAAATACCGACCTCACATGAGACTTACCTCAGTAGTTGGGGTCGACAAGCGAAACTGTATAAATATTATAAATATAAAAATAAAAATATTAAATATACCTATGATTACGTCATACCAAATCATCTGTCCATTCCTAAAACTCTCCAAATATTTGCAAAGACGAATAAATTAAAACGCGTTCATGTTTTGTTTTAAATCAGTCATGTAAAGAATTTCAAAATTATGGATAAGCATTTTGAAAATACTCTTTGTACTGGTATTGTCTGTTTGAAAGTACACAGCTCAATGAACATTTTGCTTTTGATTTGGTTCAAATTTACCTCAATAGCTACTATTGTACTACCCTTCGTTGTACTTAAGGATGACAAAAATACTACAGAAAGAAATATGAGAAAAGTGGGATCATTGACCAATTGCAAAAAGCAAAACGTGTTATCGATACTCTATTCGCAGTGAATTCAATTCGGTTAAAAGTTAATTTATTGGTGAAGGATTACAGTGACATAATAGAAGAATCTAGAGTCAACAAAGAGGAGTATAGTTCATTAAATCATTCTTTTGTTTATTCTTTTATTAGGATTGGCGTTGTGATTTGTCGTTTTAAATTTTAAAATTCATGATCAGCATTAATTAGATTTCTAAAATTGAATGTGACTCCGTTTAATGGGATTATCAACGCCCGAACAGACAATGAGGATGAATCCTTTCATAGATTTCCGTTAATTACAACTGGATTTTAATACGAATATCCATACCAATTAGATATGATTAACAGCTATGATAATTGCTTCATTGATTGTATGTAATTAAAAATATTATATTTAGTTCAGAAAGTTTATAACGTTAACATGTAAGTCCGCAGTACTTTAAGAGTTGCTTATTATTGTTTCGAAATGAAATTTTACGATATTACAAAGTGTGTACCTTCTTTTTGATATTGTATTTTTTACCTCCTCCTGCCTGCTGGATTCTGAATGTACGATCTCGGATGGACTGGTGATGGGTAATGAAGGCCTTATATAATATGAACCTGAAATGATTATGAAGATAAAAAAGAGATTGAGGCATCATATTATTCGCACTTATGTATGTATGCCTCGTGAATTTATAATTTCACTATTAAATTACAATTTAAATTTGCAATATGGTATGCACATAATATTGTGTACGTACCATGAGTACTCAAACAATGATTTTTTTTTAAATATATGAGTATATCATATCTTAGAGTATAATAGTCGCTAGTATTCATATCAGTCTAATTGTTTTTTTTAAATAGAATAATTTTATTCATAAACTATAAAAATACATTTCATGAACGTCATTCATTGTTACATTTACCACATATTCATCGGCTTTAGTGCCCTTCGGAACAGGATAGTGCAGGATAAAAACACCAACCTCTTTCAAAATAAGAAAACACAAATTTGCCATAATATTATGGGTTAACATGGGTCATGAGCACACCTTAATCATGTGTTAATATCAGCCCGCTATCTGCTTACGATTCTCAGTTATATGAAGCATAGAATGAACTCGATATAATTTTAACCCTTACCCTCTAAACAGTATAATTTGAACAGCACTTTGTTTGATAATAGCAGTAAATCCTCCTAAATGTATCTATCCTACATACAACGCGTTATGATCTCCAAATAAATCGATAACAAATGGACACGAAAACTAATTTCAACAAAAGATGGGTATATGGAACACAGAAAATTGCATTAACACAGGAAACCAATATTGGAACACTAACGTGTGCACGAAACAAACATGAATAGAATTTCGATATTCGATACTCTAAACAAAGGAACAATCCACAGTTGAAAAGGCTTTATACTCTTCCTAGTATGAGTATACTCGAATCCCCGCTAAATTAAGAACAAGCTCCATTCCTGGATCTGAAACATAAATGGATTTCAAACGAAACCTCTGTTGTACGAAAAATCACAGTGCAGATTAAAAAGTTTGCTTTAGGTCCCGTCACCTGTTCAACAATATGTTAATGTAATACGCATACTAGCATACTAGTTTTAAACTACTTTTATAATACTATAAGCATACTACTACTTTTATAATACTATAAGCATACTAGTTTTAAACTACTTTTAAAATCCTTGACAAAAGTGATTATGATTTTAAATCGTATTTATGTAGGTACATTATTCCATATTATGGTATTTGATAAATCATAATCAAAATTTTGCTCGCTTCTTTTATAATTATAATTATTGTGACCACCTTAATAAGGTAGACGTTTATGATCTGGTTCTCAATTTAGACCCTAATAGAGCAAACGTTCATAATTTTGCATGGAATAGATAATTAATCTTACTACAAGTAACAGTTAATCTTCGCGGGTTTTAACGAAATATGACCATAAACTGGTATGTTACTTATTTTATACCTACCCACCACCGCTACTTATACTAATAGATAAGCCCTCCGTCTATATTTATTTGACAAAAAAAGTAGGTTCTGCCAAATAAATGTTGACTTTGACGCTGTCAAAAAGCGCGGACTGTCAATTGCCAGGAGAGCGCGTTCTGGTTAGGAGGTGAAACTTTTGTCATTTTAAAATATTCAGTAGTGCGCAGTGCACGTCACGTTGATATTTTGTTTTGCTTTTTATTTTATTCGTTTACTACCTTACTTTTAATAACGTTAATCATGTAAAGGTTACTATTGGGCAAGCTTCAGATGATTAACGGAGATTGCAGTTAATCTTTTCGAAATATCAAGATTGTTTTTTAAATAATTCCGACATAATTCGTTATTGAAGTTCAATATTATGGTGAATGTTGTTTAAATTATGAACCTGCAGCGTTTATCTTGCACCCATGAAATGTTTTTCTTTGTTGAAAAATGTAAGTTGAAAAGCCACTAAAAGGCTTAAAGCTCACTCTTCTCATCTTCACTAATGAGTATCGATAAAAATACACGAATCAGTAGTTTGAAAACTTCCCTAAAGGTCTTCGACAAAGTTAATCGGCCGCTGTGTAACAATAACGAACCAAACATGTTGCTGCATGTCTCCCTAAACATGAAAACATAACGTACTGTCATACAAAAACACTTCAGGCTTGCGATTGCTATACTTCACGAATCATTTGCAGTATGCAAAAACGGCGCGGCTGTGAGCACCTCGCAGCCTTATTTTATAGGTAATTAATTCAACAGAGATGAGAATGCAGTATATACAACCAAAGAACGCATATTGGAACAGACATTCCAAGTGCGCGTGTACGGGTCTCATAACTAAAAATATGTTTATTTACTTATTTGTTCACTTTGGCACATTAAATACAATTATTGTGTCGTAATTAGCGTCATCGACATCGACCTTAGATCCACTTCGACTTTTGGATGTCTCCTGGACATAAGCCTGTCCTGACCAGCGCCACTCCATCTGGTCCAAGGCCTTCCGAATCCAGCAGCTTCCCACTGTCTTCGTCACGTCGTCAGATCACCTGGTAGAATGGCTAACTTTAACCTTTACCGAGACGTGGCCGTCACTCGATTATTTGTATATTATCGTTGTGTCACAGCATATTATATGACACTTTTAAGGTTAGATTATATTCTTGAGACATATATGTTTAATGTGTTATGCGCGACGTTGGAAGGGGCAATAATTAGTTTCCTATATAAACTGACCGCATTCTTGTGTCACCTTTACTTAGTTTAAAAGGGATTTATTATACATAAGTACCTATTATCAGTTTGCTTTCTACCATCCCTTGTTAGTTTTGTTCTGAAGTTATATAGTCATATCACCAGGACTTCACGGGTTCAAGTAGAGGAGCATAGTACACTCCCAAGTTTCACCGGTTACGTTTACGTCCCATTATGAGATAGGGGATCCTACTGCAACGGCCTGAGCATAATTTAATTACTATTCAACACGTTATAACCCTTTCCTGGGGTCGCAAGTTGTACAACCACTCTATTCCTCACCTCAGGTCTTCTACAAATCCTCTTCATACGTCTACTACTGGCATAACTTGTATTAAGATATCGCTAGTATAAAAGTCAACAATAAAATAAGCCATTTCTAGTAATTACATTGTCTATAATATACCTAAACCGTTGACTGTATTTCATTTAGTACACTACGCACTCCATAACCGGAGTCCATTAGCAGGTATTGTCGGAATTTGTCGGAATTTATAACGCAATAGAATTAATTGAAATTGCGCGTATTGTAAACATGTGTTTACATTTTCAGTTATGGAGGGTAATTTTTTTGGTACGTTTTCACTTTTCTGGGACTGGGAGCGATTTTTCATTTAATAACCGATTAATTGATACTTGATAAAAATGTTAGCATTGCTTTTAACTCCGAAGGAATATTAATATTTTTTCTTTCTATCATAGAAGCTGCAACCGGGCATAAGGCTCAGCTAGTATTTAATGAGTTCTGTTTAAGCAAAATCTTTCATATCAAAGCAATATTTAGCCACATCTAATCATAATCAATTTTTATTACTTAAGTATTAGACACGGGGTCTTCTCTAGGAATATAAATGTTTAAAATCACAATTTACCAAACTGCATTAGTAACTGCCTCGTTGGTCGAGTGGTGGTGGACTGCCAATCGAGAAGTCCTAGGTTCCATTGCCGGGTCGGGTACTATTCGATTTTTCTAATTTATAATTTCTAGTTGTGACTCGGAGTCTGAATTAGTGCCCGGTGTATGGCAATAGGCTCACCACCTATTCCATGGGACTTAAACGTAAGTGGTGAAACGTGACAGTGTACCACACTCCTCTACTTACCCCTTCGGGGATTACGTGCCTCATGTTACGTTCCGTTGCAATAGTAGCTATTAACTGACTTTCCAGGTATAAGAAAATATTACTGAGAACTTTAAGATGTGTAGGTTTCATAGCGCTGTTTTTTACTGTTATAAAAACCGGAAAATCACGCCTGTAATCCCCGAAGGGGTAGGCAGTGGAATGCTGTACACTCCCACGTTTCACTGTTATAGTTTGTTAAACTCATATAGCTTAGTGATAAAGGTGCATGTCAGGATCCGATTCCCAGACCACTGGAACAAACAGCATTAAGTTCACAATCGTGAATCGTGTATATTCTAACTTACTAAAATTATTCGTGACAGGAATAAAAATAAAGTCGGTGACGTGACTGTTCTCATTTTAATTTTATTTCGAGAACAGCAACATTGTTGCATTTATGTAGCTTTAAAAAGTTGTTTGTATAAAAATTTTACGAAATATGTCTTTTACAAGGAAAACTGAGAATATTAAAACGAAAAACTTCAATCACATACAAATATGAAATTCGCAAAATATAATAAAAGTACAAAGATCCTTATGTATATCGAAGATGTTTAGTTTTCGAATGTGTCGCAACGTGAAATAAAGATACGTCTAATCCGTTTCTTTAATATTTCGTACTGAACCTCTTATAAGAGAAAAATATTTTTTGTTAAATGAATTGAGCCTGCAAAGAAAACGACGCTCTGTAAGGTTGAGAATTCCGAGTAGGCAGACGAGTGTTATATAATACTTACTCATTTCATCGGTTATTTTATAACACATGGAAAAGGAGATGAGCCTACAACTTATACTCACCGGAGAAACTTTTCACAAAGAATTATATTCCTGCAGTCCTGTTTCAGGCACGTAACAAACGTCAGTGAGTTGTTGCTTGCCATTTCTAAGCACTGCCTGTGTATCCACTTCTCAAACAGGTGGAGTTCTGGTTGATGGAGGAGTTAGAAGTCTCCGAAACCGGCGTGCGTGTATGAAGAGATTGATGAATGTGGAAAAAACACGACAGTTATGCAAGGAATGCGATATTTGGCACTCCATGCTCTCTGCCTACCCCCTACTATGTGACACGTGTGCTGCAGAACGCGGCGAATTCGGGTGCATCAATTACTTTGCAACGTATTGCGTCAGGTTGTTGGGCCCTTAGATATACGAGACTGTGAATATAACTCTTCTTCGTAATTCGTTCCCTCATTGTAAAGAATCGTGGCTCTTTTCCATTAATAATCTCTTAATGGTGTCTCGTTAGTTAGTCGTGTCTATTGCGCCGTGTAGTGCATCATGGAGTGATGTTTCGAGTGCCTCCCTTACTTGCCCAGTCTATCGCCTGGGGTGGCGTCCTCGGGCCCTCTTCCCTGCCATGAATTTAATATCGATATAAAATTTCCAAAGCATTTTCAAAACGTCCACTCATGGTCATCATATATATTTTACTTTATTTATAGGACACAGCAGAGAAAAAATATTTTATTGATATTATTATTAGTAACATTATAATTGAATATAACCGAGGCAATTTAAACGGACGTATTTTTTATTTATGTGTGTTCATCTATCGCATAGGGCAATGATTCTTTCCGTCAAAGCCTTCACAGCATCAGTCAGCAGCTTTTTTAAAATAAAGGTTGTTATATAAGTCGGCACTACTGTTATATAAAGTGATGTCCAATAGCCGAGGGGCCAAACAAAAGAGATGGTCACGAAAATCCAAGAAATTCCAGCTACTGTTAAGGACTATTCCTAAATATGTCACGATTGATTTTGACTCGACACGGATCTCACCGATGAGGATATGAATCCCGAAAGGGATTCCCTCTGAGGCCCGTAAAAATAAGAGCTTCTGTTTTAATACCGCCACTTGCAGGCCAAACATCTTTATGTTTCTGAATAGTAGCTCCACCGATGACAAGACGGACAACCAGTCCATAGAAATTGATTGTGACGGCTAACACAATTTCTTAGCATCTGTGGAATCGAAATCGGAATTTAATGATTAAGAATGTTACTAAGGATTAAGTCCGCCCATTCTGAAAGGATTAATAAAGATACACAAAAAAAATAAACTCCCTCTACTGGTCTGTCCTAGTCACAGCTATTTTTTAGCCATTACGCGTCTATAACTTGCAAAGCAGAGAGCACGAACTACTGTTTAATAGCAACTGAACAAAAACATACAAAGCATTAGTATACGAGCAATGAATGAGCGGAGCCAGAATTACAATTCACATATTTGTGTAACATTTACATTTCTATGTAAATATTTTATCATTCGCCAGAACCTGGCCGTCGAATACAAGGCGCCAGCCGCACACATTTGTTCTCATGACATATCGCTCGCTTCACGGCCGCAATCCATTTACGTTGAGAAATATCAGATGTACAATATTATTTCGCCTCGTATAAAGTTATTGATGTCCCCTGCATTTTGTTCGCCGCTCCCGTCTCGTGCTGAACGCGAAGAGTAATGCACGTGTGTTATGAAACGTCGAGTCTCAACTGGTAGTGTCATGGACGCGGACAACATGTCGTACGTCACTCAACTGGACACGAGCCTCGTTTATGCACTAAAGGGTGGAGTGCCGTACGTGAGTAACTGAATCGTCATCATCACGTCGGCCTCTTCCGTTTCTCTAGACATAGGCCTATCCCATGGTGTGCCACAACACTCGATCTTCCGCAGATCTCATCCAGCCATTACCACCCGACTTCTTCAGACCATCGGTTTACCGGGACGAGGGACACACCACAATACGCCTGCCCATTCGTACCGTCCTTTCTAGAACTGTATTAATAAAAATAATAATAATAATAATCGACCCATAGTCATTCCACTGTTGGAATATGGGTCTCCTCTCATATTGAGA
>DWMF01001074.1:0-12323 GCA_018244815.1 Parelbella polyzona | reverse complement strand
CTGGACATAGACCTCTCCAACAGCGCGCCGAGCTGGATGCAGTGTACTCACCGATGAGAATGACATAGTGCATGCCGAGGTCGTGCATGGAGCGCACGAAGTCGGGCAGGCCGGCGAACTTCACCTCGTCGTACGAGAAGTCGTTGGCCGCGTGCATGTAGTCCAGGTCGTTCCACTGCACGTCCTGGAACGTGTAAATGATACACTGCGGCGCTATCCTATTGCAGCAGATATCTTATTGCAGCCATATGTTTGCAATGCATGGAATAAAAGATGAATGATCGTACAATAACGTTTGTTTGTGTGTAAAATGACAAGTACGAAAGGGTTGCCAAAAATTAATATTGTTTATCGATAGATTATTTATGCAATAAATTTATGTTGCAATACATATTAAATATTACTAATGTGTTAATTAACTTTATCAGCAACTGGTTAATGATACCGTGAGTTGTATCGCACTATTACCATTGTCTCCTCGCAATTACTGTGCATCCAAATAGCATCTTTTCTAATTTTCCTCACTAAATGTGAATGCAATATTAAACCAACTTCACCTTTGAAGTGCGAGATCATTAGCATGTATCCAACAAAAGTTATAATTTTGACATTAAGATACAGTGTAACCGATTGTGAAACCGTACACAACAAAAGTAATGGAGATGATGTTTAAGTAACCATCTATCTATATATTATAAACTTTACAAGTACTCACGAATGGAATACCGGCTTCTCTAGTTCTCTGCCACACCTCACGCGTTGCATTCAACGAGCCGTAATTATACCTGAAAATGTTATATTCAACAGTTTATATGAAATATTCATTCACATGCTAAAGAGAGCGTAAAAAAAGTGTCTATCATAAAGAAATCTACACAATGAAATAAGAAAAGTAGTAAAATTAAAGTAAGTTAATACAAACTCACTTGCACAAATGAAACCCTAAGGACCAATACGGCGGCATGAAGGGTCTGCCGATGAGACCAGTGTACTGTTGTATCACTTCCTTTGGAGATGGACCCAAGAACAGGAACATGTTCAAGATGCCCCAATCGCGCGGAAGGTTATTGCTGGCGTAGGCTGCAGGATCACATCTAGTTGAATAAAAGATACATTTCATGCATAAAGTTTTTGTACATTATTTAGTATATTGGCCTCTACATTTATCTCTGAAAATCATGTATTAATGTGTGGCTGTGGAGATATTTGAATGACAAAGGTATATAACATTCTGTACTAAATATGTATGCATATAGTTGTATATATTTTATCGATTCACATACTACAAATGACATTACTTTTTCGAATATGAGATTATGATTGCAAAGAGTTACTGAGTTTTTTTACTAATGCCAAAACAAACAATAAACAGTTATTACAATGATTACTTGCCAAATAGCGCAAGACACACTGTAACGAGAAAATTTTGACCCTTTGATTTTATGTCCAGTAGTGGTGTAATAATGACTAGTGATTTTGATAATGATGAGAAATAGTACTGGATTAAAAAAGAACATACCCATAGCATTAGAATTGAGGAGCAACATTCCGTGACTCATTCCAGTCTTTTCCAGTGCCAAATAAAAAGGATGAGTCCCATATCCATTGTACTGTAAAAGAACATAATCACATCATGCTTAATATGTACAGTTTTGGATCTGCCTCAATGGGAATGAATTGGTGAGGATAAAGAATAGGATGATGCAATAGCTCACCTCTCTTTCAGAAACTGTTAAAGCAATTATAAAAGGCCTATGTTTTGGCTCATTAAGTAATTAAGGATATAAATGAATATATAAAATGAAAATCTCACATTCTCAGTAGGGACCATGTCCTGGTTGAAGAGTGTGTACGTCTTCCAGTTGATATCCAACATGAACCTGCCGCGCCTCTCGCCCAGCCCATACAACTGAGTTGTGGGCAAGATCGCTGACAGCTGCAGGAACTTGTTTGACAGCACCAACCCTCCTACATCTTGACTGTTGAATCTGAAAGTATATATTACGAACTTTATTTACTTAGACCAATATTGGTTAAATTGATGAGGTAATAATATTATTCTACTGTTTGAACTATTTTTCTCAAGTTCAGCGACATAAAGTGTTGTTTATCATACTGGAACAATAGCTGTAAATGGTCAAAATATGTATTTTATTACATCATACTTACATAGTCACATTATCAGAATTGCGTATGATTTTGAAGCCAATGGCAGAACTCTCCATTTGCACTCGATACTGAAGATCTGATATTGGACCAAAGACTGGTATCACTGGGTATGGTGATTCAAATCTACTGTGTTCTGCATCTGTTATCTGTGAAAAATTATACATTTTTATTTAAAATTAAAGCAACAACATATATCATGATAAATGTCCAGAGAAAGGACAAGTTTTTTCAAAAACAAAAATAGATTATCATCATCAACATGGTTCCGTCCACTACTGAACCATAGGGCTCTTCAATAAAATAAAATATTGTTATCACGATATTGTGAATATTATAATGATATTAATATAATATTAATATAATAGTATTATTATAATGATATTAATATAATATTATAATTATAGGTAAAACGATCTCACCTTAATTTGGAGGACAGTATCAGACAGGTAGTTAAAATCAACTTTGGCCATTTGAAACTCGTCGGGATAGCCGGAGTTCCGTCCCTTTTCATAGTACACGCTCATACCGTGCTTGTTCTCCGTCATGTTAACAAAGTGATACGTGTCGTACTGTGGCGGATAGTAGCAGTATGGGGCACCCTCTGCTAAAGATTTCTGCCAACAGCAACCTGAAGTGAACATATAAAAATATATCCATTTATAGTCACAAAATACTACGTAGAAATGTCATTGGAATATTTTTCTTTCATCTCTCATTCCCATATCAGTAATTGGATACAAAAATAACTTACAGATGTTGATAACGTATTGTCAAAAAATAGAAGTCAAGAATATTAATTATATATGAGTCCATTTTCAACAAGTACATTCTCAAATACACTTGACCGTTTATACTTGTAACTTGTATGTTCAATTAGAAAATCTCGTTTTAGAACTAAAAGGAGACGAGATAGAAGAAATTTAAAAATCAAACCTCGTTTGATGCAACCGTCCTCGTTGGCATCTGACTGGGGGTAGCAATCGAAGCGGGAATCGTCGGTCATCTGAGAGCACACCTCCCTCAGCACCTCGGGCGGCCGCTCCGTGTACACGTTCTTCTTGTTCAGGTCCTTCTTGCGCGTCATCTCCGTCGCGTTGCTCTTGTTCTTGGTGCTCAGGTTGTTGTGGTCGTGGTAACGGTATTCGGGCATCACGTTCTGTTAACGTTTAGATACGTTCTCGTCAGTTGAGTGTTATTGAAATTATATCTTATTTGTATTAAGATTTCTATGAGCATAAGTACACTGGAATGTGAAAATTCAAGTATAAAAATGTCACAGTAACAATTTTTTTATTAAACTAGGATATAACTGGTAAATGATAATTTTCATTGGTCAATTAGCATTACAAATCTGCGGCAGATATCTGATGATTAACATTAGTAAATTGGTATTTCAAATAATCCTTAAAAAATAGTAAAATAATAAATAATAAAATTTACCTTATCAGTTGAAATTGGTGACAATGGTTTCTTAACTTCTTCAGGGTGAGCACGCTCCCAAAGTTTTCTGTACATAAATTATTGTATTAAATTACCTTCACTACTCTTCTATTAAATTATCCACAACTATTTAATACTTTCATTTCACAAGTTCTTGATTCAATACATAGTAGTAAAAAGAAGTATATAACAAACAATCAATTTACTAAACACATTATAAACAAATAGAAAGTATTTATTGTTTTAGCATTGTATTTATTAAAAAGTCAAATAATAACAGTCCAAAGACTTCTAGAAACTTTATGTTGGATTGAAGCAATCCTAATATCTATCTTTGAATACTAAGAGATATGTATAATACAGAGAGAACTACCACCATGCAGCAACTATGGAACCTAAAATAATTATAAAAAATGTAAGATTTATTAACAAAAATCTGTTGACCTGTAATGGTCGTCTCCCCAGCCTCCGCCTAGAGCACCACCAACCGCCCACCATGCGGCGATGCCTAAAGCACATAGTAACGCCACAGCCAGTATTCCAGGGAACAGGTTTGCCGCTTGCTCCCACACGCGGCTGAGCCATCCGCGCCGGGGTGAGAACCTCTGATACCTGACACAAGTAAATAAGACAAATTATAAAAAAATCTGTCCTATAAAACTCTTATTTTCTGACATAACGATTAATGTTGGAAATTGATAACTAAACAATTAGTGAAATATCTAGTAGGTGTTTTAATGCCCTAACTAGAAACTAAGATATGTGATGAAGGTATTTGTTCATGTACACTGTGTAGCTAAAACTATGTAATGACATTGATCTATATATTTATCTTACCTACAGAACTTAATATCTAAACATATCTCTTTTATGACTATTGTGGTGGATCAGGTATCATTTGCTTTGTTAACATGTAATTTATTTCTATATATTTATTTCAAACAGATTTCCTTGTTTTATGGTCACTAAACATGAAGTATAACTCATGTTAATTATATGAAAATAACATATAAAAGTAAGTGCTAAAAAGAATAAGGATAGAGATATTTCTGCACTCTTTGCCTACCCCATATGGCACCTGATTTGATAATAAAGTACTAAAATATGACAATGTGCTAGGCTACTGACGCCATATATGTCCAAGGTATCTAGTAACAAATTATCAGGTCTATTAGAACAGCTGAAAAATACAAATGATCAATTCAATTGTTTAAACAATAGCAAATGAGAATTGTGAACATTTTATTATGTGTGTATATGGAGTAAAATACATATTTATCAAATTTAATAAAGTGAAATATGTATATCTAATACAAAAGATACGCTTACAAAGCCATTAAAATACAAAATCACTGTTAAATATTAAATGATTAATGCACTCACTAAAACTTCAACACAACTACTAAACTCTAAACAGTCACTCAGTTATTTATAACTTACTGGCATATCTATATTTCATTTTACTTATAGACATGTTTGTTCGCAAGCTCATCAACATCATATAATATACTATCTAGTCTGGTGTTTATTTGTGTGTACTGTATGTACTGTCATTTTTAATTCACTTACCACTATATGTAACAATGTAACACCATTGTCATATTTAAATTCTAACTACTATTGTAATGTGCAAAGTCAAATTATATAGTTATTACTTCATTTTAATGAATTCATAATACTGACAAGTAAAACCATGTAACATATATGTAATAGAAAAAATATTGCAATGCAAAAATAAAATATTGATGATACAAGCAAATCTTTGAACTGTATACGAAATGATGCTATCATGATTCAATAATTATTCATAATTGTGATTTATTGCTATAGAAGGTATTATTTTCTATATGAACCTACAATTATGGTACTGAGGTAATGTGAGTGATAATGACAAGTGAAACTTTAAGACCTACATTTCTAAATCACACATATAGTATGCAGATCTAAATCTCACATACAGTATGTAGTTTCAAACACTTAATGAGAATTTTGATTTACTAAAGTGTCTATCTAATAAATGATAGGAATCCAAAGTGTGGATAAAATATTTTCAACTTATTGATCTATATTGTTTATCAACAATAAAATAAGTAATTTTTTAGGCCAGTGGTTAGTGAACCAGACTGCTGAGCAGGGGTCATAGGTTCATTTCTCACTCAGGATAAATATTTATTTGATGAGCACAAGTATTCATTGTCTTTGGGTAAAATAAAAATACCTATATAACTTTACCCTTTTTATGAATATAAGTATTTTATAAGCTGTTACCATCACAGCAACCCTCTTGAATCTTGAGTTTTGGGAGTAGATAATTGTGTGTAGAGCTGTTCCAAGATATTATTATATTATTGCTATAAGGCAGTCTTTCAATGTTAGAATTATATTTAATCCCTGTGAGAATCATGTTTACACATCTATATGATGATTGACTGCCTCATTGGTCGATTGTTTGCAAGCACGACTGACAATCGGGAGGTAATGGGTTCAAATCCAGAGTCATTTAGAATAATTTAGAATTTCTAGTAGTGACTCGGAGTCTGGAATTGTGCCCAGTGTATGGCAATAGGCTCACCACCTATTCCATGGGACTTAAGCGTACCTGGTGATACATGGGAGTTTACTACATTCCTCTGCCTATCCCTTCGGGGATTACAGGTGTGATGTTAAATTTTTTTATATGATAAAAAGGAGAACCAATAATTCTCCACTGCTCACTGATTTTGTTCACATTGCAAGCACAAAAAACTTTGAGATCAAGTATCACTTGATATGACTGCCCCTTTGTTTATGTGGTTAAGTGTGACTGCCGATCAGCAGGTCCTGGTTTCAAATCCGAGGTCATGTACTATTGAATTTTTTTATTTTAAAATTTCTGTTAGTAACTCAGAGTCTGGATCTGTGTCCGATGTATGACAATAGGCACACCAACTATTCCATGGTATTTATCGTTAACTGGTGAAAAGTGGGGGTGTACTACACTCCACTGACTACCCCTTCAGGGATTACAGGTGTGACGTTGTGTTTGATATGAATATAAATTTCCTTCACATGGCAAATAAACCAAACTTTTGTATTTTAATAAGCTCTTAGTAAGTACCAGGTAGTTAAGTACCATACTAGACTTAATCAACGTTAAAAATAAATTGGTATAGATACCTATGATCTCTGGAAGAGGACTCTCCTTCACCTCGAGGTTTGGGGATCACACCGCTGAACAGACCGCTTCGTCCAGTTTTCTGTCCTCTGCCAAACGGCGTAAACGACATCTTCCGCTTAGAACTCCCATTCTTAGTCCCATTCAAGGAAGTCTCAGTTTGTTCTGCCTCCCTACTCGACTCCCCAAAGGTCTCCGCTAGTTTCGAGCTTTTATCACTCTCATAATATAATCGATAATTTATATTGTCATTCAAGGTTAACAAGTCAGTTTTAGCACCCGGTGACTTGTCGCAAAAATCCTCAAAAGACACAATCTCATAATCCTCATCCTCTTCTCTGCATTTCTCAGCTTTATACGGTATTTTCGGAATTTCGCCGTTTAACGTATTTGCGGCTTACGCACCGTGACAGGATCTCGTGCAAGTTATTGTAAGCATAACCGAATCAAAAATTTACTATGTTAATTCCATAAGTATTATATAAAATTTGCGTAGTTATTATCCGTGATTACTAAACAAAGAAAGTGATAAAAATAAACAATTAGATCTAAACCGCTATCAGTAAACTCGCAAGCGATTGCAGAATTAATAGACTACACAGATTGATCTATGCCGATGGGTACCATAGACAAATTTACATCAAAATTATGATGTTGCTTGTATTTTGTCATAATTAAATATATTCAATATTTTACAATTGTAATCGACAAGTAATTATAAAATTGAACCATTTTGAAGAAATTCTAATCGTAGTGTTGAAAAATATACAGATATCCTAATAATATTCGACAGAAAACGATGTTCAAAAACTAAAGAAATGAGGGTACATTGTAAAACAATAAGCTACTAGATAACTAATAAGAATATGCGTGAACAACATGGTGAAATGTTTTGAGCTACTAATTAAACTGTGCAAGAAATTATAGTGTAAAAATGGATTGGAAAAGTGCAAAGATTCTTTTAGTTTCAACTGCTACTGTAGTAGTTGCTTCCCAGGTCGTAAAAAAATTGTGCAATTATTTTTTTAAGTTTGGAAAATGTTCGACCAAGGTTGTAAGCGACGAAATAAGCAGCGATATAATAAATATAAGAAATCGGGAAATAAACGACGTAATACTCTTTTCCGATGATATCGTTCGTCACACAATAAAAATTCCACCTAACAAAGATATAACTATATGTGAGAGTAGAGAGTTAAATTGTTTTAAATTAATAAAGTATATAAAATCTGCTCGTGAAACATTAGATGTATGTATGTATTTAATAACTAGCTGTGAGATAGCTGAACAAATTATTAGACTAGGACAGAAACATGTTTTAGTAAGAATAGTAGTGGATAGTGATATGGCATTTACTCCTCCATCACAAATTATGAAGTTAAAAGAATACAGTATGTAATATTTAAACACTATTTACTTATTATATTGCAATCTAATTAATGTTTATTAAGTTCAAACTATTTCATGTTTGCAGGCTTTATCCAAGTGCAGACAAGTAAAAAATCAATTCTTATGCATCATAAATTCTGTGTCATAGATGGACCAAAAGCTATAAAGCGAAAGAATATTTTGAAAGCTTATGCAGAGAAGTTAAATGTGCATGCGAAATTTTCAAAATATTACGTAAAGGAACATCAAAAATCCAAGCCGCTTAAAGGTTTTGTTATGTCTGGCTCCTTAAATTGGTCGACGCAAGCTATGGTTACGAACCACGAGAGTGTTATAGTTACTTCACATCCAAACATTGTTGGAAAATTTGAAAAAGAGTTCGAAAGCTTATGGGTGGAAAATGATGTGGTAATATTTTAAAATAACTTCCGTTTAAAGAAGAATAACTTCCACTAATGATCAATATAATTATAATACTATTAATTTTTTTCAGGCCTTCAAAACTGTGACTTGTTAAAAAACCAATTTACTAGCAATTTGTATATATTGTACCATTTTAAAATGATCTTATTTTAAATAGGTAAGTTATTAATTACAATAATACTCTATTAATAACTAATAATTGTAAAAAAAGTCTTCAATAGTATGCAAAGTGTAACTCTTGATTAATGTTTAGTAATGTGTAAGTAAAGAGCCTAAATTATTTTCTTTAATGTGTCGGTTTTAATCATTTTATATGTACAACATGGGCAAGACATGGAATCTTCTTACATAATCTCAGCTTATATTGAGTTAAAATAAATCTGGTTGGTCTCAAATTAAAACAGATATTTTTTTTATTTTGGAGCAATGTATGCAAATATGTTAATACATTTATAACATAAAATTAATATAATTTTAACGGTGCAGTGCCCACTTTTAAACAAGATTAATAATCTTTACTTTTGCAGTCAATACAGTTCAATATCATTCATTCTTTCTTCCAATCTAGGATGACAGTACTTGACCATAGACAAATCCATGTGCACTTCAATTCAATTTCGATCGATCATATGTTTTCTTTGTGTAGTTCTTTCAGCCGCTGTAATTCGAACTGAAACAAAGTTTTAAGTGTATTAAAGCCTTTTGACGGCTTTACATGTGTTATGTAAGTGGCTAGGGGACTTTCTGAGCCTAAAATGATTTATAGCCGCAAAAATGCGGAGGTTCTAATAGGTGCATTTTAAGTGCACGTGCTTGCATTTTTCAGTCGGTTTCTGAAGTTTCAGTAGTGAATGTGGACTTGTGAATGATACATAATTTTAGTCGAAGGATATATCTATCAGCCCGTACTTTGTTTAAGTATAGTTGTAAGATATCCAGCCGAGAAACTAACTCTAAAAGTTGGTGTTAGGTTGAGTTAACATTTGTACTTTGGTTATATTTTTCACTCGGATATTTGTGATGGATACAACCTCCTGGATTAGAGCCTTAAAGGATGAAGTGTTAGTGGTGGGTACAATTTATATTACGTGTATACAGACTTCATTACCATGTGTAAATGGAAAAAAAACATCTGACACATTTGGAGGACATTCCAGTGAAGTCACAATGTTACTCTTAACTTTTCAGTTTGTTTCTGGGGTTGTCTTTGGGTAGTTAAAAGAGGATGCTCTAGATGATAAAACTGGTTATTTAACATAATTATTTAATACAGACTAGAATAACTGATCGAACAGAATATTTAGAAACCTCCTTTGCAAGTTGCCGTCAACATTCTTAACCTCTAAAGCCACTTCCTTTTGATTTTAACAGAGAAATAAATGGTTAATTTATGGCTTATACAAACAGTATAGCACCAACAGTTAAAAATGTTTCCATAATAAATGTTAATAAATGTAGAATAGTTTTGCCGGTGCTATTATACCACATTGCTTATAAATAATTATCAATGACAATTTAGTAATTGTTTATGTAAGACCAATTATTATATTCTAAATAATTAAATTTACATACCATTGTTTTTCATTATGATGATAAAATATTAAACCATTATAAAAACACTGAAATATCTCTTCAGTAATATGTCGATAATCATTATTACATACTTTTCGTAGTATGATTTTAATACTATTACTATGTAAGTAACACATAACATTGATAGAATCTAATTTAAAAATGTTTCATGTTATTTTTACATTGGTCATGTATTTATAATATTTTAATAAGTGTTAAAATTTTATGGTTGCAAAATAAGTACTAACAATATTGTGAATAAAAACTGTATTCCTACAATTAATGGTAATACAATGTTTTGTAATTTTTTTGGTTTTTATCAGTATTCATTTTTAGTGGCACATTTTCAGATATCATGATTGCCCGCTAGTCGTTTGCGAGACTTATCATAATTATGTTCTTGTTATTTTAGCATACAAGCGATATTATATAGTTGGTGTATCACACACATCTTTATATGTACATTTTCAGTGTCAGTTTCGATTTGACCTTTGGTGTCTTTGTTTCAGATGTATGCACCAATGATGCAACACCACATGTGCAAGTGTAATATTCGTGCCACAAATTTTAATTTAGTGTGTAAAAGGAAAATCAAGTGCTATAACAGTAAATTAAAAACGTGAAAATTGTTCTTAATGTGTGGTTCGTATGCATTTCGTTGCTAGAATGTTATGAAAATGTGTATTAAAAAGTGCGCTTTGGATGCAGTGTTCGTCGATAGATGACGTTGTCGGAGTCATTACATAGCAAGTGTGAACATAGTTTCGCTTCTTGATCATAGATGGCGCTGGTAAGTTATTTTTTAAAAACTTGTTTTTGTGCTGCCATCTAGTGTGTAGTAGCATTATTTAAAAAAGTACCATTTGTACCGCGATATCTGTGGGCACATGCCCACAGATGTCGCGACGATAGTTATTTTCAGAATTTAGTTGATATTTTATTATATTAGTATCATAATAATGATACGAGTCTTCCTTATGCATTAAACGAAATATTTTATTGATATAATGCATTGTTCAAATAGACCAAAAAAAATTAAAATAATAAATATAACAAGTGGGGGAATTACAACTACATACCATTAAAATATTATGTTGCTCTCGCCAGTGTTCAAGCGTATGATAAAAAAAAATGTTTTCATTTCCAACTTCAACTTTTTTTATTTCAATGTTCCAATTGCAACTTTTATTTGCTACACGTTTCGCACATTTACAGTACGTATAGGATTCTTTTCGGATTTATTAAAGTTGTATGTTGTTCTATTTTCATTAATGCTCTATTTAAAAAAGTAATATTTTGTGCTTGTCAGTAACATAAAAAAATCTTATCCATGTAAGAAGTATCGGCAAAATTAAAATCTAACGCCGCACTTTTACACACAGAAAAATCTCATGAATTTGTAAATGAAATGGAACCGTCTTCCATCCGTTACTTTATCAGTATTTCTGCTGGAATTTGTGTCTACTCGGAACCGATTCAAATGCAAGACTTTGGGCACCGACGCGTTGGTATTTTTGTTATTACTCCGTTTGCATAAGAATTTGTTTATTTAGTTATGTATAGTCAGTACGTACGTATTACCTACACTCGATAAACGCGCGCCGTAGCTTACAGATAAAAGAATTTTTACTTCAATAGAAATGAGAATATTCTCAAAGTGATTGCCTTTAAGTAATATTATAAAAGCTTTTCTACAAAATCAAATAACACATTTAGTTTATGGTCTTTCTATACAAGAAATATATGAATTTAACATGAAATATAGCTTCAAATAAGTAAAGCACATTGTTTCCTAATATAATTATGATGAGTTACTAGATCTTAACGAAATAATTGAAAGCACATTGAATCGGTATACTAAGTAATATTAAGCCTTGGTATAACTAATTCCATGTTTTATGCGAACGCGTCATTAACTGGAATCTTTAAAGTTTATTGTCGTTCTCCGAAAAAATCTAATTCATTATGTTGAAAAAAATCTAGCTTTTGAGAAGAAACTTCTGTACAACATTGTTGCAAATATGATATAGGTATATGTATTTCCTTTAAAAGAATGAAAACATTCTAAATAAAAAACTTCTGAATTTTTATTCGTATTGTTTATAATTAAATTTTTATAGTAATGCTGTTCACGTTGGCAACCAAAATGCTGTCTGTGTTGACCATTGAATTGGTA
>DWMF01001073.1:0-12326 GCA_018244815.1 Parelbella polyzona | reverse complement strand
CGTTTAAACACTTATTCAGGTGTGCGTTTTGTATTTTTTATATCGTATTCTCTTGGTAAGTTTTAGTACGCTGTGTCACTGGCCATATTGCTGGCCGCTCACTCCCCTCCCGTCAACTTTGGATAAATGGACGCGAAAACCGAAAGTCTAATTCAGTCGTGTTGCACGAACGGACCGTGGAGCTGTCAAAATACGCGCGCTTTTTGGTTTTTTCAATTTTTCCGTACCGGCACTCGTAAGGTGTTTGAAAGATGAAGTACTTGGTAGCTTTCGCCGTTTTCGCCATCGCCTTAGCCGCTGAGGAGACTAAGGAAGACGACAAGACCAAAACCTACAGGCGGCTCATCCCTGCTGATGTTTTAAGAGGTCAGTAAAGAAGAATATTTGAATTTAAAAAAATGGAAATTCTTTAAAAATTCGGCGTTGCCAGTGTTATGTAATCCTGGCTGTTTAAGTTTTTTCATTATTATTTGTAGTATTGGTCACTTTTATTTCTACACAATTTTACTATTAAATATTTTTCTGCTCATTTAGACTATTGACTTTAAACAATCGTAAATTTCAAACCTTAATATGACAATTGTGAAGAAATATTATTATTATTATTATATTATTGCTAAGTATTATACTTGTGTCACAATTTTTTTAACACTTCTGTTACAAATTAGGTTCGTAAAGTTGTCGTACCAGAACTTATTTTCCGCAAATTAATTACTTTCCTGTCGGTTGATCAGTAGTGTGTAACGTACAATATCCATCTCTAATTTTACGTCAATGTCATATAAACAGACGTTTTACATTAATTGACGTGATTGGACACTGGCTGGCATGTCCGCATAATCTCGTTAGGGTGCCGGAAATCGGGATTTAATTTATCATTGTTTTTTTATGAAAAGTTTTTTTAATGAAATGTTATTGTACTCTTTACTTGCTTTTCTTACACTATTGATATATAAAAAAATATACAAAAATATATTAAGCAGAAATATATTAAAAGTAACGCATAAGAAAATGTGTTTTAAAACATTAGCAGCATTTTTTTATTATTATCAGGCCCTTTCAATTAAATCTTCATTTAAAAAAGATTTCAAGATTTCAAAGATTTTATTGAACATAAAAACATGGCACAAATACAAATTACAAAAGGATGCAGAAGTTAATTTTTTTATTCGCTACCGCTGTCTATGCTCAATACTGTGAACGATTTTTTTACATATTATAACAAACCCGTACAAATAAAACAGAGCAGGCAGTATAAAAAAATATTGCATTATAAAAATGCCACTAGCCGGATTTATTAAGTTCGCGTGCTATAAAACGATTATTTAAAATGGTTAAGGCGGAGCCGTCGCTGCACGGAATTTCATAATTTTTTTTACTTGTCTAATGAAGTCATGATGTAAGTATACAGGAATTGCAGTTTCGTACTAATAATATAAACAAAAAATATAGGTATTTAATTTAAACATATCAACATTTCTAATGCTTGCTCCACTTTCAGAGGTGTCAGACAATTCCCAATATAGATACCTATAGATTTTATTTTACAAACTGTTTTTTTATATGGAGAGTTATTTATACTTTGATATTTTGGCTAAATTAGTTCAATAAACGGGTTTAAGCGAAGCGACAATATAAAATGTTTTAGAAATGTCAAATTCGATATGTAACGTAATAATTAGATATTGCCCGTGTGATATTACAACTCGATATTTCGTATACTGATTACGATCGCGTGAAAAGAAAATAATAAAAAGTGAAACTAGTGTGTATAACATCGTTTGATTTTTTCTTATAAGCAAAAAAACTACACTCGTTATAATGTCATGCTGTACAGATTATAATATTTGCCCGTTAACATCACAGAGTAGATAAACATGAAAAATTTCCATAACGAACAATAATAAATTTCTTAATGATGTTTATAATTTTATTATTTTATTGATATGACGAAGATTTTATTGACTCATGATTATTATTAAACGATTTGTTTATTGACTTTGTGCAATAATTTCTTGCGCTATCTTTGTAATGTTTTTTTTACGTTGGCATATTTTTTTAATCTTACGCCAATGTCCTGTAATGGACTGAATTAGGTCGAAGATGATGATCTTTGTTATTGTTATCTGAAAAAAGCATGTTTTATATTATGACTCGGTGCATACATTGAATTAAAAAAAATTGCTTACCAACTCTAAAGATTTTCATTAATACAAAGAGCTCTAGACAAATGTTATTTATTTTAAATACATTTCTTCCTCAAATTCTAAAAGAAATGCTTAATCTTTCTTACTATTACATTTTGAACTGAGGCGAAATTCATATATCAACACACAGAATCTTAAAACCCTTTTCAAAGTCACGTAAAAAAAGAAATAATTCATAATCATGAGTAATATATCAATGGATATTTCAATTCACATGTTACTAATGATAATAGTAATGAGTACCTAATAAGTAAATTATATTTTGTAACGACACGCATCTAACAACCACATTATGTAAAATCCAGTTAGACCCGTTCGTCCACAATATCTAGACCAGCGACAGTCCAGTTCTGACAACTACGTACGTCTTTCTTACTAATCCGCGCACTTGTTTAACTACTCCAGTAGTGATGTTAACGTAACTATACTTCCAGAGCCGGTTAAATATCAATTATTGTTACGTGTCGGTTATTTTTTTTTAATTACCAGTTTTTCGACTGCCTCGTTGGTCAACTGGTTCAAAGCGCGACTTCCGATTGAGAGGTCCTGGGTTCAAATCCCGAATCGGGTATTAATGGGTTTTTCTAATTTAGAATACCTAGCAGTGACTCGGAGTCTTGATTTATGCCCTGTATATGGCAATAGGCGCACCACATATTCCATGGGACTTAAACGTAACTGGTGAAACGTAGGGGTGTAGTACACTCTTGACTACCCCTTCGGGGATTATAGGTGTGACGTTAATTTTTTTATAAGGTTTCAAGCTTTTTGAATACCTTTACCTATGAACATGTACAAACACAGTAAAATCACAGACAAGTTGTACTTATATCATTTATTTGATATTGATAGAAAAACCCTGTCGCCTTTAATTAACAATAAACATTAGATTACTATTGAAAGTATCGACGTCGCAGCACTTAATAACATTTAGTCGTAGGTAATAATTTTTATTCAATCCTTTTATAGTTCTACTGCTGCATACGAATCCTCAAAATGCGAGCTTTAAGCTCATAGACTGCAGCGCTGGCCAAATAGAGATTGGCCTAACCAAAATTCTTTATAGGCTTAGAAGCGCCCTCGAAGTCGGGTCACGAACTAGCATATTTATACAAAAAATATAAAAATCAATGCCAGAAAAATATTTTCTCTTCTTTTGCTTAATGATTACGCTATGAATACGCAGATCCAGAACGCAAATCCAGACTATCTGTTCAAAGTTTCAAACAATAAGTAGATCCGGAAATATCTGGTTGACATCAAGCCTTTATGCATCAAGGTTGATTATAATCTGTTGTCTCATATATAGAGACAACAGCGTAATGAATGTCAATAGATAAATATGTAGATTTCATTCGGAATACAAGATATAATTATTCCATTATTGCTGTTCTAATGTAATTCAAGATCTGTAGGCTTGAATAATTATAATGATAGATCCGATTTGCATCTACGGATAACCTTGACCTTGGCCGTCAAAGCTTTAAAAAAACAAAGTCTGTTACCTAAAGAGGAATAAAAGATTAAAAATGGCCTACATCGTAATGCATAATAAGGTTGTGTTTCATTTCCGATTTTATTTTATTTGCGTTCCGTTCTCCTATTGATTATTTTTTTAATAGAATTGTTGATATTATATTGTTATTCACGACTGCAAATACTCGTAATACTTATTTTGCACAGACACTTAAAACTTTTTTGTCTTTCCTATATTTGGAATACTTGAAAATCATGAAGTAAAACATATATTTTATGGTTTAAAAGAAAATGTTGGAAAACTACTATTGTATTATTGTATAAATATTTAAAACTACAAAATAAAAAAATATCATTAACAAATAAACAATATTTTAAATTTATCAAAGTTTGGTTATATTAATGAATTTGAAATAAACAAATTGATTTATTATACATTTTTAATTCTCGTTTGCACACATCGGCTTGATGGTCGCCATTTTGTAATAACGGAACTGTCACTGTCAGTTACTATGCAATTTCAAAATAACCCGTTCAAAAACTGGTTTAACCAAAACTGTTTTCCTTCGAACGGTTGTTTTTGTGCATCTTGGTCGAATGTAATTGCATAAAGTTTAATACCTACATATGCACAAACTATAGGTATTATACTTACATACATTTATAAGCTTAATTCCTTATTTCCTTTTAATAATAAAGCGACGTGTAGTATGACAGCTGTGTCGATTTATGTCAGTGCTGGACAAAGATCAAAACGTTGTATACTTGTAGGCGTTATTTACTAATATTGAGTATAAGCAGTTATAAGCCCAGATTGAAAGTTTATACTGTGTATTTCAATTTACTTATTCCGCTTACCAATCTATTTCACTATTTTTCAATAGAAATTGGGAATTGTAATATTTATGGCAGCAAAAAACGCCTGAAGGTTGCCTGTATTCAGCCTATTGTTTTACAATTTTTTGAATGCATGTGTAGGCTCATAATTCTATTTAAAGTTGTATCAATGTTATAAATGTTACTTACACAAAAAATTAATAGCAGTTCAATTGCCAGTAGTTGTTAATAACGCACCAATCAGTGCACTCACTCTCACGGGTATATAATAGGGCACATTAGTTTTCGCAACTAGCAACACTCGGATGTGTTGCAACATTGCAATAGCGGGAATGATTCGCAATCGATAACACCGACCAACGGCTGTATGAGGCGATTATCCTTGCGTAACATTTAACCGTGTGTGGAGTGCAATTGGTGTCATTTATTAAAACGTAATAATTGAATAAAAAGCACTATAATAAAATTATTATATAAAAATTGCCTAATCAACATCAAGACTATTTAAATACAAGATACCTACATCATTTTAATATGTTTTTTCGTGTTATTTATCTCCCTAAATGAAAAATAAATTCATAACTCGCACGCAGCGTGGTGATTATGGACAAAACCTCAATAGAAGAAGTCTCTGTCTAATAGTGGACTGAGACAGCCTGATGATTGAGATAAAAAGTAAATGCCATACCGGGACTGTGGTTACCAGAGACTATGTCATCTGCAATTTTTTTAATTGCGCATTTATTTAAGTGCTGTAGTTTAAATTCCTAACATAATATCATCCACATAATATATCGCTTCCTTGTCATTCTTTATGAGACACCGAGGTCCAGTTCCATAAACCTTGAAATACAGACCATGTTTATTTTTGTTATTCGGTTGAATGGGTGCTGGGTGGAAATTATTTTCGCTGAGTCAAATGACATTTCTTATGAAGTACGAGTATATCATGTGTCAAACGAACTTTAAATAGATCAATCAATATTATTTCCTGGTGGCCTTAGCAGTAAGAGGTGGTTAAGTAGCGGGGTATAAGTGACTCATAATGTTCATACGATCACTTGTCACATAAATAAAGTTTATTTGTCTAGTAATCTCTTATTTACGTAAGCTGCTGCTTAGCTTAATCTAAAAAATTTTTTTTTTATATTTGTTCTAATCAATTAATCGAATTTCATCAATACCTCAACATTTACGAGTAATTTTTTTTCTATATATACGGTAAGCGAATAAAGAATATAAACTTTAAGGTCACGCTTTTTTTTAAGTACACAGTCTCTAAGGTGTCATTGAATTATAGTAGCATAAAACTGTTCAATCCGAATTGACCTTGGCCTCAAATCGGTTACAATAAAGACTGAATTTAAAATGTTTTGTGTTAATGATCTGTTGTTATATATACAAAATATGATCTTTGTTCGACATGCTACTCGTTCATCGTCGATGTTAGAGCAAGTGGTTCTGCGGTTTAAAATCGAATGCAGTGAACGGTCAGTTGAATCGAATTACCCGTTGTAGCCTTGGAACATTCTAGATTGAATGAACGCGATCGTCGATGTGTCGGGCGTTCGAAATTCGAAAGTGATTCGACTAATTTATTACATATTCGTGTTTCTGATGTTGGCGTGCTGATCACTTTATTAGCTTAATAATAAATAATAATAATCGACCCCTTTATCATTGCACTGTTGGAATATGGGTCTCTTCTAATATTGAGAGGGTAAGCTTATAGTCTATTCTTATTAGCTTGTGTTATTGTATTGTTACGCAAATTCCAAAACTGCAATTCCAAAACTAATTAAGAATTTTTTCAAATCGTTATAAATTACTGTATTTGTACATAATATGTAAAAGAAGGTCGACTGCGATTATTATAAATGAATTATTTCGTAAATAACAAATTGGGGTCAAACTTAAAAAAAAAAGATTTAATATGTAAGTCAAGGTTAGCCTATATTGTTGCAGGCATGTGAATAAAATATTTAAATAACACAGCCGGTGCTAACGATATCGCAGCAGGTATATTATTATATACTAGCTTTCGTTCGCAACACTTCCCGTTATTGTAATTTGGTTACTGCGATTTACAATTAATTGATAGCAGAATAAGATTTAAATTAAATTCAGTCCAAAATACTTAAAAAAAAATTATACGCTAATTCATTTATGTCCGGTTATTGTTATAATATTATACATATAATAAGAAAGACAAATAACCAACCCAGTTACGTATTTTAAAAGAATTTAGGTAAATTATTTGAGAGTGGATTTATTATGCACTGCTTCCTGTTGTGAGAGCGGTTACAAGCATAAGGAAATGACATTTGGGCAAGCGATACCTTCACTTTTATGTGCAGAATAACAGTCGGATGTTGAAATATAAGTGGACAGTTGAATCACCGTTTTAATGTATATGGCAGTTGAATTTAACATAAAAAACATTTTATAAAACGTTTTATGTAATTTCAAGCAAATTTAATTTTGAGTTAAGCAGGTGAATATTTTTAGAAACGTTTTAATAATAGGACCAGAAAGGTAAATTTGCATATATTGTTGGGTTTTTAAGCCTGGCGAGAATGGATTACGAAACTTGTGAACGAAACAATTTAGGAAAAATAATAAACTTTTTTATTTTGATTGTCACTCATACGTATGAAGAATTAAAAAAGATTTATATGTCTTAATTTGCACGCTCTGCTCAGTGTATGGCAATAAGCTCACCGCTTATTTTATTGAGGGAAGTAAACGTGACTGATGAAACGTGGGACTGTACAACACCCCCCTGCTTATCCTTTTGGAAAGATACAGCACAGACGTGATGTTACGATTACTTATATTTTTTGTATCTGTGCGCTTATTTTGACATCACAAGTCGCGCTTCCGTTTCCCGCTCATTGAGTCACATTCTAACGGCTCTGGTAGAACTATCTAATCTAGATCATATTTCATTTCCTACGTTATGAAACACTTCCTTCCATGATTCACAGTAGGATGCGACACGTGGCAACACTGTGGCTTATAGAGCTATTAGAGCGTTAGAGAAGTTATCTATAAAATCGGGACAATAACGCAGAAAACATCAAATGATGTTCAGAACTAATATCATAGGTAGCATTAAACTAATTGAGACCCAAATATACCTAACAAGAAAGGTTATGGTTGCTGCCAATTTTGGTTTTTAACAATTACATGAAACACAACTAATAACATTTTGTTAGAATGTTGGAGTTCTAGTGAAATGCAACGAAAGTGATAACGGGAAAGTCGCTTGGCTAGTCATCGGCCCCATGTTTGATTTGGTTTTGTTTTCAACGGAAGAAGCGAAAGGTTGCCCATTTACCTAGCGATTTACAAATATTGTTTTTTCGTGGCAGAACATGACAAGTTTTCATAGTCAAATTTTGTATTCTCAGTGTGTTTTACGATTGAAATGAACAATGAATAATTTTTGTAAAGATCACTGATAGGTACCAATTTGTTTTGTTCATTTTCTATGTGATATTTATAATATAAAAAAAATTCGAGGGATTTAACTTTTGTTGGAAAGTCTACGAAATACCAAACAAAATTTCATTATGCCTATGTATTTTTATGTAATTTCATTTGTATAAAGAATTAAGAACTAATAAGGCTTTTGAAGCTATTTCGCTACACGAAACATTTCCCACGAAATATGAACTAGCACGATTCTCACACTCATTTAGTAATCTCAATACAAGGTTTCAGAATTCCAGAACTACTTAACATATCCATTCAAGTTTTGCTAATTAACGTTTAGACAATAGAGTGTAATATATGTATGTATGTATGTCATATAAAAAGTACCTAATATTATTGCTAGAATAGCTACATAAGGCAATATTGTTATTTTATAACTGCACGTTCCACTGACACATAATATTGTAAGCACAATCAAATTGCGATGTAAACAGACAACAATATATTGATTCTTATTAGAACATTATATTATTCTAAAATTGTATTAGGTTATCATTACAAAAATATTAAAACCCTCATCGGATTTTTTTGAAAGAAGAAATACGAAGAATACGGACATCTCATACCTACAGCTCGTACGTAATTATTCTGCAACATGGCGTAGAATGCTTTAGTTAGCCCTTCCCCATTTGTAAGGACAGACTTGTGCACGATATGGTAATAGCGTGTTTGTAAGTATTGTTGTTGAGGAAGTTTCGAGAACAGTATAGGAACAAAGTAAAATATGGTCGTTATTACGGCTTAGTAACTTGCGGAACGTGTGCAAACAAGACCCAACTCCGGAAATTTTAGTACAGAGTTTATAACTTAAAACTTGAAAATGACATTGTTGCGTTTAACACACCAAACGTAGGCATTATAGATCCTATTCGCTTTTCTGAACTATAATATAATTACAGACAAGTATTCTACGTTATTTTTTTATATTTTACTAAACGTGTACTCTGTTACAAGTCCATTGAAATAAATCTGTCAAACTTTCCCGCCAAATTGTTTTTTTTCCTGTCAGACAGGCATACATTCCTGGCGTTCAAGTATAAATTTTCACGTAAAAGTTATGTTTAACTGTAGCAGCTAATACAGAGTTATTGACTACATATCAGCTATTCGAAACACTCCCATAAAAAGTTCGATATGTTGCAAAATATCTTTCCATACACGGAAGGTATGTTGGTGAAAGTCTTGCTGAACATTCTAGATCTAATGTAGGTTAGCTAACTGCCTGCCTGTAGACAGATTGATTTCAAAATGCTTAGTTAACCGTTTATCCGTTTTTATTAATAACCTATCTTCGTAGACTTAGTAGGTACGTAGTATTTTAGTAGTAGATAGTATATTTTAAAACTCATTCAGGACTCTATACTTCTCAATTTCTCAAGCAAAAGCATGTGAATTAGAAATAAAAAAATATTCACTAGATACAGGAATAAGGAAGGTGGTAATTATTATTAATAATGTTATTAATAATTAGTTATCACATTTTAATTGTATATAGTTTTTAAATCTATAAAATCTTGAAGTGTGCGCATTTGCTTATTAAAATTAATGTTACATGCCATTTGGATAAATGATAGTTATTATTTTAACTGACAAGAAATTATCAATGTTTTTGGAAATCACATTGTAAATTTTTTGTGAATGGTTTCTTAATGTCATTATCATTATTAGTCTTATTAAAATGAATTCAGTTAAATTGGTGGTAGGGCAAGCACTTTTGTATTTATTTAATACGAATACCTATAATTATGTATCTATTTGTTAATACCTACAACAAATTTACAACTCACTTCTCACTGATAGTAACACCAAAATACCCTTTTGTGATTCTTTGTGATAGCAGCGATACTTAACGTAACAGAAAGCCGTTTTAACAGCACACATATTATGTATAATATATATGTATTATTCTGTAAAACGAGGTAATCTTGCACAAGTGGATGACGAAAACGCAGCAAATCTTATAATTGCAGTCGCTCAGCCATACAGCCCACGTACGGCCTACGTAAGCCAGCCGCGGGAATTAGGTCATAGAATTAACAAATTCAACAGAGCGTGTTCGCTCCACCATGTAATAATGGACCGATTCATAACATAATTATATGCATCATAAGGTTAAATATTTATATCATATATATATATATATTTATGTAACAAGCGTAACAAGAGGAAGTGGCACATATGACTAGTATATAAGTCAAAGTATCTTTGTTTCTACGCTACATTGTTTGAAATAACTTTAACTGATAAGCTCGGGTTTTATCTGGAAATCCATTAAGTTTCAAGTAGCTTCATCTCATCTCACTTCACCTTACCTTACCTTTACCGGTGATATGAGTTGTCAATTTGTCGCTCAGAAGTTTTTAACGCATTAAACACTATAACCCTCTCCAATAAAGTTAAAAGATTATTATCAACCTTGTGTGATAAAATCTCAGCAATAAATTATGGCAAAAAGGGTATGTATCATTAACGATACGTTCAAAAAAGCAAATGATAATTTAACCATCTGTTACGTTTTGAGTTTTTTTATATTTATAAAGTACTATAATTATTATATTAAAATGTCTGTAATAATTAGGTGTAGGAAATAATATCATATTGTTAATAATAGCACACAATATTATATTTCCTTTCTTAGCAACATAACATTATTATGGTGAGTGATCGACAACTGTTACCTAAATTACAGATATGGTTAACACGACGATACGAAACTGTGGTGTCGGTAATGTTCAACAAAAATACCCTGTTACAACGTCACGACGCCAGTCAATTATTTTCAGTACGCGACAAGTTACAATAGACGGTTATATTCGAAAATCACGAAACTCTAATTTAACTACAATAGAGCAAACCATCCTTTCGATTTATTAATCTGTGCTAAAGCAATCTAGACTGCAGTGTATAGGTCACGCAGATCGTGAATAGGTTTCGTGTGGACGACCCTGAGCTAGATTGAAAGTTTAGAATGGAAGCTTATGGAGGATAAAGTCTTAAAGAATATAAATATATACATATACATATACATATACATATACATATACATATACATATACATATATATATACATATACATAATATATATGTAAGAATGATCAAAGGCTGAAGGAATATTGTTATTATTACTGTTTGTTTAAGTCATTGGTGGATTTGAAGAACAATTGTAATATTTTTCGAGTTGCTAGATAAATGAAGAACTAGAGAAAAAAGGAAAGGATAAGAAAATTTGATTCTACTCTTTTATAGACATACATATTGCTCTAAAATATACGACAAAGAAATAATGCGCTATTGGTATTACTACCATATACTGGAAATCCGGGAAGTGTCATTGGAAAGTTGTATAAACTGTAGTTTACTGCGAACTTCCGCTCGATTGCTGTGTGTACAAGGGAAATTCGTAATGTAAAGTAAATTAGTATTAATTAGGGAATTTCCTTATCAACAGATTTTCCTGGAATGTGCTTCGCGTCAACCCGTTGCGCGACTGTCGAGCCCGGTAACTCCTGGGACCTGGCGCCGTTCTGCGGCCGCAGCACCTGCGTGGTCAGCGAGGACACGCCCCCCAGGCTTTTGGAGCTCGTTGAGGACTGTGGCCCTCTGCCTCTTGCCAACCCTAAGTGCAAACTTGACACTGGTGAGTTCAGCTTTTTGTTTACTTTCTTAATATTTGGACAAAAGAATTTCATTAAGGTGATTTATCATTCCGAAAATAATCGTCAGAAAGATTTGTGAAGTTTTGGAAGATATCAAACGAATGTAAATTTGCACAATCAAACGCTAAGTCGTTTTGTTTAGAAAACTTTTAAAGGGAAATCGAAATGAATTTTGCAAATTTGTGCAAGTTAATAAGAAATTGAGCAGACCCTTGGCGATTAAACGTTAAGTGTCAGGTTGATGATGTTTGGGAGAGTAAAGATTAATTTAGGATAAGATATAGTCGCATGAAATCAAAATCAAGTACTTACTGGTCTATAAATTGAGGTTATGAGTAATCGCTAATGTAGGGTTTGGCGTGATTGCAGTAAATGTATTGACCTCAATACCAGAAGCTTATGGGTGTGGTTGATTCAACTTATAGCCAGTAAGAAGCTTAGTAGATACTACGCATTAGAAAAGATATCGCTCAGTAATTATAACGGTGAACGGAAACTTCTAGAGGAAACTTGCATCCCATAGAATTTCGTATAAAGTTCTCTGGGGGGTAGGAATTTGTTAATGCACACTTAGCCACTATGGAATACTCTGCCATGACCGTTAACCATTATGTTAAGCGCTCTAGTTCAACAATGAAAGGATTGTTTTAAT
>DWMF01001072.1:0-12327 GCA_018244815.1 Parelbella polyzona | reverse complement strand
CCAGTGAAACGATAACATAATTAATGATGATGATAATGAGAACAGTACCGATACCTATAACATTTTATAAGGGATCCTAATTATAAAGTTAAAATTAAAGCAAATGTTTTGTACCTAATACGTTGGGACATATATGTATGTATATGTACATACATATGTAGATATATATAAGAAGATAAGCGGGACAGACAGACCCATTAGGGGGTCTTTGAAGCACAGTAAAGGCTAATTAAAATAATAATCCATATGAATATTACAAGTAATTCTGTCTGTCAGTCTGTCTGCCTGTAACGCTTTCACGTCAAACCAGATGAATAAATTTCGTTGAAATTTAGTCTATACTCTTTATCTCTATAGATAGCTTAAACTCTTGACAAGGTATTATGTATCGTTTTTCAGCCAATTTATCAGTTATGTTAAAAGTAGATACTATTTTAACGGGAATGACTTGCGGCGGTGGCAGGGGAGGTCAAAACGTAATTACCCATCATAATGAAATAATATGAAAATTAAACGAAAAGAATAATAAAATTTGACAAACAAATTAAAAAAGTTATGAAATTGTAATCACGAAAAACATCAGTTGTTAAATGTGTTATGTGCGTCCCCCGAAGAAGGCGGGTAATGCCATTTTGAAAATGTTTGTTTGTATACATTAACTGCACTTGACACATTTCTGTCTCATTCTCTCTTTGGTTGCTGGCTAGCGCCACAAATTTCCAGGGGGCTCGTTCTAGTGCTAAAAATGCCCAGTAACCATTTTTCATCTTCTACCCGTCTGTTCAACGGTATTGACCTTAAATAATTTTTAATTATCTAGTAGGTACTCAGTGTACTTAAGCCTACTTAAGGCCTGTTTAATTATAAAATGTAATTATACCCAAAGAAATTATTCAAAAGCTTAATTTAGCACATTGGAAAGAAATAACATAACCGGTTAAGTACCTACTTAATTAGATACTAAACTCCTAATTCATTCAATTTCCCAATCTTTTTAATTTATTTGAAGCACGATTTAAACTGTAATTAGTAAGTAATAGGAAAACACAACATTTAATTATATCAAAAGCAAGTTCCGGAAAACAGCAGAAAATTTAATGACTGTCATGTAACTTGAGTTAGGGGAAGTTTACCTTATTTGATAAAATTTAAGAGTTAAGCAAATGTCTTTAAACGACAGATGTTCTCAGTGCATTTAAGTGATACATGTGCATTGGAACGTTGAATACGAATTGAATAAACCAGTGAATAGTTACTTCTGTTCGACAAAAGCAAATCCAATTAGATTTATTTGTATTGAACTTATTGGTAGGGTTGCCAGTACTCCGACTTACATTTACATATCTGGCGCTTGAAGTCTTTTTTGTATGAACAGAAAGACGGCTCGTTAAAATAATTCAATGAAAAATTTTTAAGACCTTCCAACTGTTCCACTGTTAGATACATTCTGGCAGAACGAAAAGATTTAGGCCATTTATTCTCCCATTTTTTAGATATTCTATGCAACTTTTAGAAATGCAAGGATATACTTTTAGATAACCAGGTTTCTATTTATTATGAAAAAAATACACATCACTTTGCAAAGTAAGCGCCAGGATTGAAACCTCTAGCCTCCGGAGCGAAACATCGATTATAAAACAATCAGAAAGTCATTGTTACTCTTTTGTCGGTCTTGAAGACAGTTTAGAATTATCATACAAAAAACTCGTTGTCAATAATGTCGCTACTTAAGTAGCATAAATGGTTTATATTAAATTTATTTAAATTTTGCAATGCGACAACCCTATGCAAACTGTCAATTTGCACAGTTAACCGAGTGTGCATGACTGAACCATGGTTTCCAATATAAGATTCGGAACAGCAGTTTTCTTTAAACTGAAACATCATTGGATATAGAACATCTTCATTCCATCGTGTTTTGTCACACATATACAAATATACCTATATTTTATATTGTACACAGTTAGAGGAAGGTATCCTCGAAGAGATAGGCTAAGCAATGTTTTACTTCCTCTTCCGCGTTTCGTCAATTACGCACACGTTCCACTATGGAATAGGGAGTAAACTTATTTGTAAACCCTGGGCACAAATCCAGACTCCAAACCACTACTAGCAATTTCAAGTTAGAAAATCAATAGTACCCGAACTACGGATCAAACCCAGTACCTCTCGATCAGCAGTCGCGCTTACAACCATTGTACCAACGATGAAAACTTCTTCAGCTGTTTGTTAATTGATTCTGCCAAATAAAAGCCCAGTCGAATATTGAAATATTTCAAAATGTATCATGCAACGTTATTTGATTAACTAATTTTGGTTCGCGTCTGACTGGAAATGGCTCGGCTCGGATATTTCGGTTTGGTTATTATTCATAAAACCGCGATCCATACGAGTATCGTATTTTTATGATGTAAACGTAGCAATATGAACATCGTTTCTGTAAAAGTCTAGAAGCACGTTTAAGCATTACGTATTTATGGCATTGTTTTTTTTTTATTTCGTTAACGCTGAAACCATGGCCAGTACGTCCCAAATGCCACTATAATTAAAAAAATGAATATCCAATACTTCATAAGCTTTTAAATATTCTAAACAATCTTATGGCATAGAAGTCACATGGTCTGTACAATTTCATTTTAAGGTTGTACAACCACGAGGGTGGGGGGCCTACATGAAAGTTTTAATTCGCATTTTTATATAGCTACATACATATATTTGTACATGATCAGTCATCTCTGTTCCGTTGTCTATTCCCATTTCTGGCACTGGCAGTTGTGTATGGCACTCTGCTAATAAAACTAGAGTAACTTGATAAAAGAGTATTTTAATTCGTATTTAGCAACGCAAAATAAGTATTGAAACAACGCTCAACTCAAATCCAATAATGTGTTAGGTATAATTTTATTATGGGAACTCATAAAATCTCTTGAAACTTTCGAGGGGATGTTATAAATTATTGTAAGCGGACAGAAATCCTAATTAAATGCTCGTACTCTGGTTATTAGAGGGTTTAATTAACATCAGCTCTCTAATCCGACGATAGACGAACAATTTACCTAAAACTTGACCATCCGTAGGTACTTTTAGTCTATCAGTGTTCAAATTAATATCTACTGTTAATTTTTCTAACAGTTTACAAATGTTAATAATAATAATACAATTTTATTTGTCCGCTTTGTTCCATTTTATTCTTCAATTAATTAGGCTTAAAATTGATAAAACCATTGCATATAAAATTTCGAGCTCCTATAGCTGGATAGCTACTTGTCAGTCACCACGCCTTTGACCAAGGGGTATTCCTTGAATTTTAAAAAACAAGGACGCTTCATGTCTCTTATATTTTGCGACCGTAAACTTGTAGACTACATTTTTACACCTAACACAAGAGTGAATTCAGATATTGATCTGAAAGCTTAGTGAAGCATAGTTCTCACGGCGGTATTTTCGAAAGCTTAACTGTATGATTCCCTTAGGGATTAATCAAACTGAGAATGGAGAAATCACAAAAAATAGTTTGTACACTTTTTGCTGGTAACTTTCAAACGGAACAGTTCGTTAGATATAGCACAATACTACCACATGGGAAATATCGATTCTTTGAATATCAAATTGTAAATTAATTTGAAATTCTGAAACTATTTCATATAAACCTTTCAATCTAATGATATTTCATTGAATTTGTTTAATGGTAATTCATATTAATGTATAACTGAATAAACAAGATCTTTTCAACAAAAATAACATGCTTAAAAATATAACATTTTCCTTTCTTTAATTTTAAGCCTGTGTTACTCAGGTACTCAATGCTATCGTAAACATGATCAAATGTCCAATTCTAATCAAGGATATTGTTATGAGAGTTGGGGTCCTGGAGATTTTTTTTGCCCGGATTCTGGGAATTCGCATTCCTTTCAAGCAGAATCTATATATACCTATATATATATATGTGTAAAACCAGCATCAGAGGATACAATTTGCTTTTATGCACTGCATCAAAGCAAAATATATATTAGGACTCACCCCAACTTATCATTATCTTTTATTATTATCAGCTTGTCCACTGCTGGAGCTAGGTCTCCCCTGAGTGGTTTTCGTCCATAATCGCTACGCTGTCCATTCGGGTTGGGAATCTTCGTGCAAATAAAAGTCAAGAATATAAGGAATATAACTTTATTTTCAGTACGGTAACATCTTAGGTTACCATATGACTTACGTAACAATAAGTTACTCGAATATATAAATATCGATATTGTAAGTAATTGTTACTGTATTTTGGTATAATACATTTTAAATGATAAATAATAAGTTACTAAATTCGTCTAAAACATCATATCGCTAGTTAATTATAGAATCCCCTCTAACTATGTGAGAACTTAAAATTAAATCTTACACTTAACTACACTCGCGTGCAAGAAAATCGACTCACTTTTCAAGCGCGCATTCATAACCGCTGTATTTGAAAATGCAAATGTATTTTTGTTACAAAAATATTGTTTATTAAAGCTTAAATACTTAGTTTTTAAACGCCACCGTTATCATGGAAATCTGTACCGTAGTTATTTTTATAAAAACAATCTTAGCCAAAGTGCAGGAGAAAAGTAAATTTTATCAAATATATAAATGTTGACTATGGTGACTAGTAAAGCCTACGGATCACTAGGGTTTGTTTTAAGGCAGTCGATAAAACTTTATGGAATAAACCTAATGTACTACAGTACGCAGCGTTACGACAAATGTTAACATTTTTGAAGTGGTTCTGGAAATACGATATTCTTTATATACAATAGGAATGTCTCAAAAGTTACAAATGAACCCAACCTAAAATCCTCTGTATGACAAATCAGCGTAATGCCACTTATGCCAAATGGAACGTCATAATACTTAAACTAACTTATATGTACATAAAACTAAATATTGTCTAGTAACTTAAATTAATCAAACTTATCACAATTAAATGATAGCAGATCATAAAAGGAAGGAATTTAAAATTAATGACAAGTTTAACTTTAGTGACATAATATGTTTAAGATCAGCATACAATAATCAAAACCCTTACGTGATACGTCTCTTAAAGACAAGTATCAGTGTCGGAGTACCCGAAGAGAATCGGTTTGAACGATAAATTTCGTTATTATATAATATTTTTTTAAACTGTACAATACGTAACCCGAACAGGAACCCGTTCTTAAACGGTGACCATTAATCATTGAGGTTTGGAACTCGAAATATGCCGAGATATTCATTGCTCGTTCTGGAGTGAACTCATTTTATAATATATTATCGTGTCCGATAAAAATTATATGCATCTAACCCATTTCATCATTACTTATGTACATGGCATCCACGAACCCTCCCCTAACTACTCTTGTACCATTTAAGCAGTCGCCCAGACATACTTATGATGGAACACAATATATGACACAATTCCCACATTCTACGATCTAAGTATATGACAAGCTGTTAGTACAATAGTTATCTGAGGTCTAGTTCAGAATGTCGATTTGGATCCTACAAGTAATTCAATCGATGGATAGTTTATTCGCTGTGTTCAATATTAATTTCAAATCATTAACTGTAACCACTCACAATAAAATTCAATTCAATGTAAATTATTTCAGAACCTAGGTTAAATTCTAAAATCAATGAGATTCCAAAATTTACAAATAATGACGAAATTTTCTTTACAATTTAAGTACGATATATTCATGAAAATGATTGTTCAGAAAGGAAAAAAAATCAAAAACGAATATTTTGTGAAACATACCTCTCCATTCCAATTAGGAGTGCCGCCATCGGGCTTATATTTTTTCACAAAGCAATCTCTGACACATTGTTAAAAATATAATTAGAAAATAAGCTTTTTACTTTTGTGCTCATACAATTCCCTTTGACGTACATATAACTTACACGATCAACCATAAATAATAAACTTACATGAAACAGAAAATGAGAAAAATATCCAGCTGATCTGAGCGAGAAATCAGTCCAGTTTCAGTTCAAAAATTACATGTCATACACATGTCTTTGAGTGGACAAAAAATGACCCTAACAGAAGCCACATGGACCTTTAAAAAAGCACGAACTAAGAATTCTAAGATTAAATACGTCACTGCTAAAGAACAGAAAATAAAAATCTAAATCCTTATTAAGAAAGCAGCACTAGAAGCGAAATTTATCAATCAATTATTAACTACACTACATTATACTGAATTAGACCTGCAGTGACTTATATTAAAGTAAGAAAGATTAGTTAACGACTTAACGAGCAAATTTGATCAGATATATGCGTTCTTTTCTCACATACCCATTCACACTCATAACGCTATCTCTGTTATTTGGTTACGTACATTGCAACTATTGTTTATATAGCTACGACAAACTTACCACGCATCACTTTTATCTTATAGTTTAATGTAAGTCACTTCATAATGTTAGTTGTAAAGGTGACAAATAAAATAACTCTTAAAATAACTTATATTATGTTATTTATTATTTTTTTATTATATATTAAATACCTTAATAAATATATATTAAATAATAATTAATATATTAAATACCTTAATGTTAAGTAACTTAAAATAATCATACAAACTAAAATCTACATACACCTATCAATGTCCTTTGAATTGTTTTCAGAGACAAATATTACTTTACCTCGCAATCTTTTCTACCGACGCAGCTGTAAGAAAACAGAGTTATTATCATTGTCAAAATGAATCACAAAATTATATTTAGCAAAAGCAATTACAAACCCAACAAAATTATAATATGCTGTACGGTTCGAACTAAACAAATTGTCATGAAATATATAATTGATTAAGACCAATATGCTGTGGACAAAATAATATACACAAACCAATATACCTTCAAAAATCATAATAAATCATATACCCTTAACTTCAATAGCTAAAGCTTCGATAACCCGTATTGTGAAGCATGAACATTACAGAAATACAAGTAAATACATATAAGCCCCGACCCGGACAAGATAATTGAATTGATCATTCCGATGTTTGGCCAGCCAGAAAAAGGAACCGATAACATCCGCCGGGCTCACCGCTACGGCGATCGATGGACAAAATGAACTTAAATTTCTCGCTGCAAAACAAACAGCCACTTTATTATATAAGGACACTATTTAAATATTAGTGGAGAAATCATAAAATCCTACAGTACAAAATGTAAGATATTCCACGTCGACAAGAAAATATCTTCTCAATTGCCTTAGTGTATTCCTATTATGGAATAATGTAAATGACGTGAAAAGCTGGGCAATAGATCAAAGAGAAAAAAGCATATATTCGTATGTATGTTATGTCACCAGTATTAATTGGTGATTTTGTCTACACTTTGAAGATCTCATCAATTAAGGACACGGTAAATGCTATCGTGAAATATATTTGATCTATTCATCTACAATATACACTCACCAATATCTTGGATCTGTCTAGGCTTTTGATGTTCACTGTAATATTAATGTTTCGACACAGAAGTATAGCACTATTTCTTTCACCAAATTATCTCACGGTTTACAGCAACACACAAGTTGGAACGTTTTGATAAAAATTAAAGTATATTTATTACAAATTAAACGTACATAGTTTCTCAATGGCTATTTTCTATAAAGTCAACAACATATCCGTAATCGATAACTTAGCAAAGAAGGAGAAAAATTCTCTCGTCTCACCCAAGAACAATAAAAAATACACCAAAATATAGATTCATCAATCGTATAAAAAAATTTAAAACCTTACCAGTCCGATTATTTATCTTAGAAAAGCTGGATGCTTCGGTAATTTTCTGTACAATCAGTTAAGGAAATTATTATACCGAATAATACATTTAATGAAATCGATAGACTAGAACGTGGAATAAGAAATTCTGATTTGTTTAAATCGATTTGGCGTGTACCCAAGTCATGACTGCGAATTCTTTAATCCCACAAGAATTTATGCCGGGACACAAGTGCCTTAAGCGTGAAATTTCAGAAATGCATTTTTCGCTTTGTTCAAGAAATTAAATTTCATGTTCACATCGAATTTATTGGAAAGTTTCGCAAAGGATACGAAAACACTTCTCGGCTTCGCCGGGACTCGCGAATTTAGCAACAGCGCGGCCGGGAGTGGTAAATTCCAGAGACGTCATTTGAGCCAATGCTGACAGCTTTCCACATAAGCTGGGGAACGTCGTAGTAGGAGGTAACTGCAATATCACCAACGGGATAGAAGATAATAGGAATAATATTTTAGTAATATTATCCATATAAATAAAAATTAATTTTCCCATGGATTATTATAATACAAACTTAACACAACGAGATTTACATGCTACTTTAGTTATTATTTTAACTTACCTACTAAATGAGACCTGATAATCAAAAATAAATCTATCTGATAGATGAACTTTACTTAAAACTTACATTGATTATGCTTAAAATGCTTGGATCTGAAACTTTGAGCATTTCAGGATTGAGCCAATTCATAGGTACACCAGGTACTGGTGCATTTATGGGAATGGGTGAGGTTAATGGTCCAGGCGCTTTCGGAAGGAACTGCATTGGCCTTAGAGGTCGCGGACCTGGTTCATAACCTAAATATTGGCCGGGAGGACGCAATTCCGCCCCTGGAACCATCATCGGATTTCCAGGCATTGGGCCCCTAAACATTTGGGCTTGATTTAAATTTGAATGAATGCAACGAGGACCAGGTGGACAAATATTAGGTCCGAAATTATGTCTGTTATTATATGGAAGTATATTCGGAAGAGCGGGCCTAAGTAGCACTGGAGGACCATTTATAGGGGTCGCAGTTGTAAGATTTGAAGTTGTATTACAGCGTTGGTCAGTTACTTCATTAACACATTTTTGATCTTTTTCATCACTAGCAATGGTGTGTTTTACATTCTTTTTAATCACTATTCCTTCAATATTCCCCGATTCGAATAGAGAGAGATTGATTTTGGTACTCTTTCCTTCAAGGAATCTCTCGTACTCTCTGACTACTTCTCTCACAGCCTGTCCATCTTCGCCTAAGCCTGGACCGACATTCACTAGTCCTTTAGGTAATAAGATTTCGTTACTTAATGTCTTATCCATTTTAACGTTCAGCCTTTGTCCATATAATATCTGATCATGTAACATTGATACCGCCTAAAAATTGAAATTAGAGTACATACAATTGTGTTTAATCATGGAAGTAGAAAAGTGTAAAAGAAAAATACGAAAATCGATAACGCAATGGATTAATAATGAATTGAAAATGAAAATAAAATAACAAATCTTTCAAAGTACGCCCTCAATTCGCTGTCGAAATGAAAACTCAATAAATAAACAAATCAATATTTTTGGATCTAAAACTGACTAAAAGGGAGAAAAATCGATCAAATGAAAACAACGTTATTGACATTGCACAGATAATAAGTAAGAAAGTCATTAAACATTTACCTGAACAGCCTCTAACGGGTGACTGTACATCACTTTAGCGTACTTATAATTTGTATTGTTAACTGAACATACTACAACATTACCAGCGAGCTCAAACACATCTCTCAACTCAGATTTATCACACCTGAACTGCACAAAACAAACAACAATTATTAACAGAACTCACAATAAAGGTTATAAATGGTTTTACATTGTACTTCGCAGATATAAATTTAAGTACTCTACAGAAAGGGGCTAATGCAATTATATAATAAGAAAAAATAAGTCATATCCACAAATATGAAATGTGGGGCATTGTGAGAGAACTGTCCTTCATATTTCACAAAAGCAAAATAACTTGATTTCGAACAGTTTTTACATATTCTAAAAGCAATTAACTTTGTATGAATATTTATCTTACGTTAGTAACATGCACCCAATTGATGATTGGCGGAGAAATGTTCAAAGTGTCCAAGTATTCCTTTTTCAACCCATACAAACCTGTTGGGTCTACCTCCCATATGTCTTGTGACCTGCGATAAAATCGACAGATTCGATTGTCAGAACGGAAGAGCTTCATTCAATTCAATGCACTCGAGATGTGAACAAGTCAATCCAAGTTTTAAATAATTACAATTTGGAAATCTGTGATTAACATAGGATGATCTACCTCACCATGATACAAGTTAAATTGTAAATAATTCGCCAGGTTGTACAAACTAAGGAGACTGTGTTGCAAATATTAATTACCGAAATATAAAAGAGATGACAAGACTAGGCTGATGATAAAGATGATGAAAACAGATGAAGAATTAAGTTACTCACACTCCAGGTATCACTTCTGTAGCTTGTGATGAACTGTCACTGTCATCATCATGATACGGACCTGTTTAGAATTAGGTTTTGGGGCACTTTAAAAACATAACATCACCTCTATAATCATTCAAGTCCTATGATGTGATGAGCCTATTGCCATACAGCGGGTGAAAGTCCAGAATAGGAGTCACTAATAGAAGTTCTACATGACAAAAATCCAATTGCACCCGACCCAAGATTTGAATCCAAGACCTCCCGATCTATGGACTAATCTAAATCTAGGACTAGTCGATGAAATAAAATCTAGCTATTATCGAATTAAGCCGCACAGCTACAAATACATGGATTTCAATTAACTGCTATACTGTGTATACTTGCTACATCGCATATAAAACGCTTCATTTAATAAATATGTAAAAAAATATAACTACCTTCCGTGTCTACATGAAGCTCATTGCCACCAACTTTTTTAGATTTCAACATTTCTTCGACACTAAGCCATTGGTGAAATGAATTGAAAATTAGTTGCAAGCCTGTCTTGTTATTGCCAATCTCGGGCTTGATTTTTACTGACATGTCTTTTATTATCTGAAATATGGAAACAAAATTAATTATCAAATATAACTGTTATCCATTTAATAAACTTCATAAGTAGCATAATCAATTGTCACAAAGCGAATGGAGTGTCCCTGTTATGTATGGTTTCAATCAGTGTAAGTATTCAAATATCTATCTATCTCTCTATCTGTCAATGTACTTAAACTAGACAGCCTATGTATCTTAAATAAATGTATTATTCATATTTAAATAAAAATTTATATTTTATGTATTAGCACAAGTAATTTATGAACTCCATTGAACACATCAATATTTTTATAGCCAGATTTGACTGTACTGGCAAATTTTTCATTACTTGAGGTAGTCTAGGAAGAGGCCATGAGATATTAAGTTCATTTATTTTATTCACTAGGTTCTTTATTAATTATAAGGGATATTTTGTAAGTGCTGATATACTTAATATTTATAAATTTCTGAATGCATATAGTAAGAGATTAAACTCAGTGCCGTGCCATTGGAGAGGTCTATGTCCAGCGGTAGACATTGACGGGCTGATAGTATATGTGTGTGTGAATACATAGTTACATAAAATATTTAATCATTAAACAAATGGGAGTCCTATTTGAGAATTGAACCCACAACAATTACAGTTAAACAGTCAGGCAACTAACCAAATACAAACAAATCAATCAGGATACATAGATTTAAAGACATGAAAAAAAAACAATGTACTCAAGCTGAATGGGTTAAAATTAAATTTTTAATGTATTAATATGATACTTACCTCACTAATATATCCGTGAATTTCTTCATAGGTCCAGCTCTTCGGGAAATTGGTGACTGTTATAAAATAACTATCTTCAACTTCTTGTATGGAACGTTTGCATACCTTATTCTCAATGGTTGATTTACTGCTATCTTTCTTAACTGTGTCTATACTGCTGGATCTTTTTCTTTTCTTCTTTTGTTCGCAAATTTCGTTTTCTTGCTTTATACTTAAAAGTAACTCCGTGGAAGCCTTAACCCTAGACTCCTTAGCGGCTTCTGCTTCTCTGTTTAAATCTTGTTTTTCCTTCGAATATCCCTGAATATTTTGAGAACCTGAGTCGCAATTTAGTATGGACACTCTTACATCTTCCATCTTGCCGTGAAACTCGAACACTTTTCGCTTTAACTAAGAAATATCAACAACTTTAACTAAAAAAAAACATACCAGTTAGCAATTGTGTTGTTAACGAGACAATCTTTTTTCCCTTTTATCTTTCTACCATTCAGGAATACATTTTTTCCACAAAACCAAACAAACCGCCAAACATGATACGAAAATATTTATACCTACTACAGTATGGTGGTAACTGTCACCTATATATTTTTGTTTATTTTGACATTGGCTGTGTCATTTACAGCCAAATATATATTAATTTTTTCTTAATTACATTAAGTCTTGATTAATAGTCTTAAATACGAAATTGGAGTTATGCTTCAAAATAAAAATAAAAAAGAGTGGTAAATACTTTAAAAAAAAAATTATA
>DWMF01001071.1:0-12327 GCA_018244815.1 Parelbella polyzona | reverse complement strand
CATTCGTCACAGTCAACACATATATTCGTATAGTCATATTCCGTGACAAAAAAGGTACCACCACGCCTGTAATTCCCGAAAGGATAGGGCAGAGGGGTGTAGTACACTCCCACGTATTCCCCAGTCACGTTTGCGTCCCATGGAATAGGTGGTTAGCTTATAGTCATACACTGGGCACATATCATAATATAATAAAACAGACAATAATGAAACCGTGGGCACAAGATGGAGGAAGTACCGCGTGGGAGACAGGGGTGGAAGCGTCCGCGCTGCGACACCTGTGGGTAGCGCGGTCCAGTCATTTTGATACTTTAATAATAATTATTAATTCTGATATTGCTATATTTTGTAAGTAGTAACTTTGGCCCACGATTTATTGCATAGGTGCTATTTTTGCATCTAGTTTTAGCGCCCCTTTTGTCTCTCCATCAGCGGGAGGCCAAAATTTAAACCGCGAGACTGTTAGTCTTTTAAGGTGTTGTCGACATCTTGGGGTGGTACTCGTATGTGTAAAGCAATGGAACAATAAAAGCTGTTTGTTGATGATGATGATGAGGTTGTCATCGCTGCTACTTTGACATCTAATATTTAGTTATTACTCATTAATGCGAAGTTTACTCGTGTTATTTTGTATATCATAATAATTATTCAAATTTAATAAAGTATTAAGATGTATGCCGTCGTGAGAGGAAGCTTCAGGTGTCCGCAACATTTTAAAATGTTTATAAAAATAATAATAAAGTTTATAAAATCATATAACTTTTATATTTAATAATAATAATCATTTATTAATCAGTTACGTTATACCTCCCAACGTGGATTAGAAGGTCATCATATTGCCATACACCAGGCACAGACCTAAACTCTGAGGCATTACTAAGAATTTTAAGTTAGAAATACCAACAGTACCCGACTTGGGGAATGAACCCAGGACCTCTCGGTAAAGCTCATGTGTTTAATAGATAACCTACCTATAATTACATAATGTATGTAATTTAAAAAATGCGACGTCATTTGCGTTGTTTCCTTATGGGTTGTAAATTGACAAAAATATTGTTATTACTATAAAAATTATTGTTACATTTATTTATTATTAAGTAATTGATTTATTGAAAATATTTCAAACAAAAAACAGAACGTAAAGAGTACATACATAAAACATAAAAAAATACAGCAAACATACATAGATATATGTTCGTATACTATATTAGTTATGTAGCTTTCAGTTAAAAAAAAAATATAAACTACATAACCGTTGCGTAATAAAATTTTCATGTTATAAATATTAATCCGTATAAAAAAGATATGTAAAGTAATGCAAGACAGTTTGGTCGGACAATCTTACACGATGCCGGTCCCCTGCGGGGGCTCCGCCACCTGCCGCGCGCACGCGCCGTCCGCGCTCTGCATCCGGGGACCACCTTTCCAGTTAATACTGGACATACAACATCATGCTAGATAACTTATAACATTAACTTTATTGTTATTATTGTATAACACGCCAGGTCCGTTGAGTGGTGGACACTTTTTTATATGTAACAACTTGACTCTCTAAGTCAGCTCTAGCTGATGGTGAGAATGTACGGTGGGCGCATATTACACGATATTTATTAAATATTTATATACATATGCTTGTTTATAATAAATATATATATGAGAACATCATAAATTATAATATTATAAGTACTCGTAGTGACTCGGAGTCTGGATCTGTGTCCGGTCTATGAGAATAGACTCACCACCTATTCCATAGTGGTTAATCACTACTCTTTTCTGCTTACCTCTTCAGAGATTATAGGCGCGATATTAGGTTTTTCTTACATCGTAAGAATATGGTACATGTTAATGTGCAATGTATATGTACACCTATCTTTTATTATCTATGCGTCTATCCTTCTTACACTTAGTTTAGACCGTTTGAGAAAACAGAATGGAGGATATTTTTAGTGTGTCACTTTTTTCAATGACGACAATGCCTAAAAGACGATAACGCAAAATTATTATTATCAGTCCAGTACTTTTATCTAAAGGAAATATGATTTCTGTTCGATTTTAATGTTATTTTAAAGCAATTTCGCAAAATCTATGTGATTTTTCAGAATTATTTAAAGGAGAATAAATGATAAGCAGTGTATGTCAATAAATAAAATCACATTATAGGTACTAAATATATATGTTTTATTTCTTACTGTTAATGATATATTTCAAATGTTTTTCAAATCACGCCTTTTAGGTATCTACTATAAGTTTTGGTTTCTTATAAATGACAGTGGAATTGAAATTATCCGAATAACACACCATAATAAACTTTTTGTCTGTTTTCTGTTGATAATGATTAAAAATTAAAATCTAAACTACAAACTAAGTTATCTGACTAACTACTACTACTTACTAAGTTATCGACGAAGTGTTTTTTTTTTACTGTTTTTTCTCATGTTTTTTTTCGTTCGTCGATCATAACACGTGTAAGGCGATTCGCATCGCAACAGCTCTGATACGGTAAACCGTTAGACCGCCGCCTTATATGCTATCGGCGAATCCGTTGGCCAACGGTCACCAGTGGCCGAACAAAAACTGTATCAAAGAACCTCCAACATAATGGCGTATCATTAAAAATATACCACTCCTTTGTCTACTAGACAACATTCCCATAAAGGACGAACGCTTTGTCCCGGCATCGATGCTACAGTTTTGCAAAGAATCTAGAACGTTCTCACGAACGCGAAAATTCCACCTATACGCGTCCGAGCGGATGAATAGACGAACAATGAAATGGATTCGCGATAGGGATTACAAATAATGGCATGTAAGAAAGGGGTGGTTTTCTAAGGAGGGGTCAGTTGGGTCATCGGATGACCCCATAGCTCACGCTGCACCAATTTCGGGGTGTTTAAAGTGGCATAAAGGGTTGTTGTGACCCCGCTATTGAACGCAGGTCAGCACGGGTTGGCTACCTGGCCGGTCGGGTCCGACTGACCCTGCCCAGTGCATGGACAATTAAAACGAGACCGGCGGCGTTTTAACGGTTGGTTTTAAGATCTGTGATAACCTTAGGTCTGAACGATTTGTTACCTTTGTGCTGCAATTGCTACAGTTAAGATTTTTGTATTCGTGGATATTTTGCGTTTATGATACAGTTGATGTAAGACTTTTTTATTAGGGAACGCTTCGATTTATGTTAGAAATATTAGGAACGTTTTATTCCCGTCCAAATAAAAATAAACTAAAATCAATAAAAAATCTATTCTATGTATAATCACCTACTACTTATCTATGCCCAATGTGAGCACGCTTATTTATACCCAGAAATTAGTATTGTTTGAATATTTAAGGAAACAATTATTAATCATTTTCACAGATATCATTTGATTAATGAATGTCATTGGAGACTTGTATATACATATTTTTAACGTATTTTTACTGGACTTTCACCTCGCCACCGACCAGTCTTGTAAACACGTCGTTACGATACAACGTAACGGTCATAATTTCACGACAAAAGATCTAGACGCAAATATAAAAGACATTCTATTATGTTGCATGTTCCATTAAAATCACATGAACATTCGCCAAAGGCGAGTCCGTTGGCTGCTCTATTGAAGGTGTTCGGACAATGCAAAAAAATAGAATTGGAGCACACAAAATTATTTCCCATAAAAATCGTAGCAAAGGGTTTCGTTTGGTCATAGGACAGTTCGTCTTTGTTCGGACAGTGGGAAATTTTGCGCGAAGGGCTTGCGAAATAGAAATGGGTCAGTTTGGGTCGTCCATAGACAAAGTGAGCCTTTGTTAGCCTGTCGCATCGCAGGGTTATGCAAATTGGTTGTATGAACAATAGATGCATCTTTAAGATGCATCGGCTCAGGCGAGAAAGTGCGTTGGAAAGCATTATTCTCATTGCATCATGCTGGTTAAAGTTCATTGATGTGTCCATAAATTAAATTCGAAGTATGTAATGATTATATCTGTGAAGAAATTAGTGTTGTAGTATTCAACGGGGAGGGTTACATCCAGCAGTGGATCAATAGGCTCCGGTGTGATGAAGATGATTTCTGTAATTTGTAGAAAGTGCAAAAAAATAGTGACACATTTTTTAACGTACCTACATAAACTTCAGTAACGACAATATACAATGTTCAAACACTACATTGAAACATAATTTCCTTTTGACTGCTAATGAGATTTTTTTCCCGTACATCAATAATTCGAAAGATTACTTTTTACCCCTATTTTTAATCTGTAACCCCTATTTTTAATCTGTAAAATATAACTTAGGAAAACTGAAAGAAGAATTAAAACGAATAGCTGAATAATTACCTTAACCCCTGTACTTCTACGCAATCGTTTCTCTTATAAGTACAACACACCAGGTAGCATGTGAGATTAGAAGGTAATTCAAAAGCTTGCATCCGAATGTACCAGGAACTAATTTCTGTATTGACAAATGTGCAAGACAGCGTGGAACAATTTTTCTCCAGCTGTTACTAGAACTGTTCCTCCTACTCCCAGAGCGATCGTATGGAGGTAGAAGACAATATGTCTGTTTAGTGTTTATATTATAAAGTACTGAAGTCTTTTGTTACGTGCTGACAGAACATAACTTGTAATTATAATCTGGTTAGGTAAGCTGTAGTAGTTATTAACATAGTATATTTAATTGGATTATTCCTCATAAATACATTAACACGATATTTATTGGTCTCGTAGAAAAAATATTTAGGTAACGGCATTGATAGCGTAGCGGCTTAGAATTCAGTGTCCCATTCCGAGTCAGCTTAAAAATTCTGGTGCGTTCTAATACATCTTTACGAAATGTGTTTTAAAAGTTATAAATTACTAGTTGTAAAGGTGCAGAAAAGCATTGTTAGGACACACGGTTATCTCAGAGAATTCCTTAATGCTCTCTGAGATATGTTAAGTCTGGCGTTCCACAATAGAGAACCGTAGAAGGCTATGATTTTAGGTCTATCCTATCCCAAGGGAGAATCACGAACAGCGCAACGATAAAAAAGTGGCAGTAGACGGTAAAAAGATTATGAATAAGATTCCTATAAGATTTTTACCGATCTGAGGACAACCACATTATATTATTGAAAGTTTCATATAAATTAGCTTAGGTGCTTTCGAGCTTCTATCTAAAATAAAAAAAAATCAAGAAGTCTCTGTTTTGGGTTCTATTGTGTTAGACATATATAAACATATACATACATATATACACATATACATATAAAGACTTAGTAGATTTTGCCTGCCTCGTTGGTCGAGTAGTTGCAAGCACGAGTGCCGATCGGGGGTCCTGGGTTCAAATGGCGGGTCCGATGCTATTATATTTTTCTAATTTAGAATTTCTAGTAGTGACTCAGAATCTGGAATTCCGCCCGGTGTATAGCAATAGGCTCACCACCTACTCCATGGGACTTAAAGGTAACTGGTCAAACGTGAGAGTGTACTACACTCCTCTGCCTACCCCTTCGGGGATTACAGGTTAGACTTTCAAATGTATTCTATGTACAGACACCGATCAGCTGTTCCAGTTTTATTATATGTATAGTTTATGAAATTTTATTTGGAACTAAGTGCTCCTGAGGACATTCGTTATTACGCACACAACTATTTTTACTGTGTCGGAATTCATGGAACTGACTTATACAAGTACATCATTATCAGCGCAGTCTAAAGGGTAGGTGTATACATGAGTAACAGAAACGTGTAAGGTACACGACCAACCTTTTCAGCTGTCAACTGCGCGACTCATTATGGCAGATAAAACTGAACGTTGAAGAAAATAAAACCTAATTTTCACCCACATTTTCTTGTCAACTGATAAGAAACGAGCTTCCAATCCAAGGTGCGAAGCGTTGACCCCGATAACTTGAATGCGCTAACATATAAATACAATTGGATAAGAGAAATGCAAGCAAAACCCAATCTTATTTCTTTTTTGTAAAAGCCACGTACTCAACACCAACGTGAAACATTTCGTTGTCGCACTCACACATGCAAGATACACATTGGATGTACATTCGTTTAACGCTTCAACTAAAGTGAAATAAACCTTATTATCATACATATAAAGTTGAATATAGAACAACGTATGTATAAATTCGAGATGAATCAGCAATGTTTATTTTGCGGTTGTGTAGTCCTTTTTACCAGGCGATAAGGTTGATTATAGGTGAGTATAATGACATAATAAGTGTTTAACGGGTGGCTGGCTATCAGTAAACGTGTTCGTTATCAGTAAGGCTCGCGGCAGATGCAGTGGGTACACGAGAAATCGATTTTTCGGTTTGTAACGCGGAACCGAATGCTAAGCGTTTTTACACACATGAACGGCATTTAAAGTGTTTAACATATAACATCACGCCTGGTTAAGGGGTAGGCAGTGGTGTGTAGTATTCACAAATCTTATAAGTTGTGTTATACGTCTCATGAAATAGTGTGGGTGGGTGTGCTTTTATTTAGGTATTTAAACTGGTTTAAAGTAACTGAATCTTTTATGTATAATGTATAATGACCATTATGATGACGACATTCCTCATTCTAAGGGGAGGCCCAATTTCAATGTTGGATTAAATTGATATAAAAGTTTTAGTCAATCAGACAATAAACCCATTAGAAATATTCGTAAGTCTTATAGAACATTTCAATTCAATTTCGTATGTTCAAGAAAGTCTGAAAAATGTACAATTTATTCATCTAATTTACTTAGTCCATACACTAAAATCCCAAGACTTAAAAATGAAGATTACAAAAAAATTAAACACTAAACCGTAGACGTTTATGGAATCTGTCCATAGACTAATACCACAGACCATAGAAAAATGCAGATTGTTACACAAAATTTTATTATGAATCCCAAAAACTGGTTCTAAGCGTCCACAAGATGTAATGTCTCATCTCGTTCCGCGGTTCCCAGTAATGATATAAAGAATACCGCTTCGCATTAATGTTTCACAGTAACCGAGTCATTGGCTGTGAGAACTCAGACGCAGCTGACCCCAGTAGTCACTGGTACAGGTACTATAACAAATTAGACGAGAACTGTAAAAGAAATAAACTCAGCTTACCTCTGTACAGCATTATAATAAACTTACCGAACAGTCAATGGACCACCTGATAGTAAACGACCGTTCTTGTTTCCTAGTCATTAGTGAGGGATGATTTTTTTTTTCATAAAAAGCGGTAAAGCCCTATATGAAGAAGTATGCGCCTATAAACAGCAAGTAACGTGTCAGTTTAAAACGAATTTATGGCATTTTAAGGTCTTGTCATAAATTTAAAAATTCCGTTACATGGACTCGGTGAAGTCGTGTTTACATTTATATCAAATAGTTCTGTGGTAACTCTTAAATAATTTGAACTCTTTTCATAATTACATTTCATTGTTTTTTTACTTAACGGCGGACTATTACCTAAGTCTTAATTAATTTGTAGTCTATTAAAGTCTATGCCTTCTCGGCCTGGCAACCCTTGGCGAAGACGAATATCGACGGCATGCGTCTATAAAAGAATGAAATAGTTAAACTTTTAACTAAAAAAATCTTTAGTCTAAATGGCACTCACTATAATAACAAATTTTTTAGTAAGCTCTTAGACGTGTTATTCTAACTTGTTGGTAACTAATTAATGAATCAAATTTTCCATTTTATGGTCATAAAAATAAGGTTATAATTGTAAAAATGGAACTTTGTATTTTTTTAAGTCCATAGTTAGGGCTCTTATCTCTGATAGGTTCTCGGGATAGTCCTCTGACCTAATTATTTGTTTAATAATGCATTTCTGTGTAGAACTTAACAAAAAATCTTTAAACAAAATAACAAACTATATATACGACTTTTAAGCAAGTTTAAGCAGTAACCCCAGATATGTACTTCACGGGATGTCTCTCTGGCCATGGGAAGAAACAAACAAAATCATTACATGTCCAAACAAAGAGTTTCGGCTAACACATACAGCTATTACGATCATAACATCCTCTATTCCCTACCGTTCCCTGTCCATCCATTGCAACCATAGAACAGATAGGAAATAGAATTGTACCACATGTAAAAAACAATGTAACATTTTGTAACATTTCTGTGCGCATAAAATTTGGCGCGCTTTTTACGACAATTGTATCAGCCCAGATAATGTATTGTGGTGTGATAGTTATAAGAACCGGTCAGTGCTAATGACTGTATAATAAACATTTCAGTTCAATTATTAATTACGTACTTTTTTATTCACCTTCTAACATATTAACAAATAATGGATTGTTTAGTTGATTTGAATGTTGTTATAAAAATGTGATGGAAACATGGAACTTTTATTATACGGAGAGTATTTCTGTGTTTTATACATTCTATACTACAACCCTGATATAAACTTAATCGTCTTACACCCTTAGGTCAATTGTCCTTTGCGTCTAAAAAGTGAAAAGACAAAAAAAAAACAATGGGCTGATTGTGGGATGGTGTCGCGGAACTATAGATCCGACAGTTTCCGGAGAAAACCGGTTCGAGCCGGTTACCAACCGCCGTAACATTATGCTTTGTTTATGGTAATTTGGCGGGTTTTTATTCTACTGTTTGTTTTACAAATACTTACGTGGGATATGGGGATGCTGTACTGTCTTCGAAATAAGATTAGCGGTTCTTTATTTTGCTACCTATGTTGTTTGAAATACTTGTTATAATAAAAATTGCAACAAATTTAATGTACAAATTACGAGGTTTTTTTGAAGTATCTTTTGCGTTTTTTGTTTCTGGAACGTAAAGTATTTATTATGAAATAAATTTCAGCAATGCGTACATTTCTTGTTTGCATTAGATTTTATAATTAAAATAAAATTATCTACTTAGATGTTCGCCAACATACGCATATTTCTTTAGTAAATAAGTAGTACTAAGTTGAGTTTATAAGGAACGAGACTAGTAATTGTTATAAAATTCTTATTAAAATTTTTTGTATCCATTAAAATGTTGCACCATTACCTACTTGCGGGAAACATTAAATGAGAGATATTCCATGATATGAGAACTACAAGAGGCACACAGAGATTCCATCTGGATGGATATAATAAATCATTTTGAAGTTTGTTCTTTCGACACTTTCTTTCATTTTTTCTCAACGGTTGCAAATGAATGGTCTTAAAAAATGCTGTTAGGCATCTATCAACTACTCTTTATAAACAACTTCGCTCGCTTTTAATGGGAATTGGAAATTCCAAAAAAAATTGCGTTGTGTGCGAATAAATAGATAAACAAACAAGCATTTCAAAGTCTCTTCTTTATGGTTTGTATGATGTATATAACTATTTCCAAAAAAATATTTAATTTACATAACTACATATTTACAAAAATATATTTTGTATACTGATTTTACCCTTAATGCTGTTTTATTATTAGTTTAAATAACATCACTAACATTATAGTAGAATATAACGATTTCGCCATAAGCTTTGATACATGCAACAATATTTTCAAATTTTTCGCATTTAAATTACTTTACTTCTATATATCTTTATTATACAAACTTTTACGAAATATGGCGTATTTATTTTGTCAGTATGTGTTAATATGTATATTTTAACAATGTGTGCAAAAATCCGGTGAGGCAACTGCAAAGATTTTGGCCAAACTTCCTTACAACCCTTTAGCGTCTATTGTGCCTAGTTGCGATCAATCATGAGCCATCTTGCCACTGTTTCTTTATGTTACCCCAGAGGTGTTTATGCAAATACAGGCAATTAAATCCGCAGGTATAACGGTCCTGGCGAATCTTTTGTGATCTGGTCGGCAGCTGGACCATAGACAATTTATTACGATCCCTTTGATTGTATAATAGATAAAAAATGATGATAGCTCAAAGGGGATGCATTGTTTGATTGTAAAAATAAATAAAACGGCACAAATTTTAATGTATACCTGTCTAGAAAGCAAGAAAATGTATTCGATTAATTTCAATTATCGATTCTTGATTATTAGTTATGGAACTATCTAGACTTCTAGACGTTTATCTTCATGGTTATTCGAAACTGTGACTAATTCACGTTGTGACTATGGATGTCATTCGCATCGTACTCATTGCGTCGATAGTCAGTCTCAATATCGATTTTCAATTTACAATCGAAACAAAAAATACTGTAATATTACTAAACAAGTCCTGGATTTTAGGTGAGCTGTTGAGTGTTAGTGAAATATCGCTAAAAAATGGACCGATGTTACCAAATTACGAAAATTTGGGACAGAAAAGATTCAGAATTGTAAAACGTTCGAAAAATGAGAACCAAGAATGTCAGAAAAAAATTTTAGAATACATGCATGAAAAAAACCTTAAGTAGGTGAGCAAATTAAGCAATAATTTATTAGATAAATTTCTAGATAGTGCATGTACATATACATATTAAAAAATAATGACTAATGATTGAATGACTTTTTATTTATAAAAGAACTAGCTTTTACCCGCGACTACATTCGCGGAAATTCGGAATGTTGGCTGATTCAGTTACACATTTTTTTTTAAACTTTATAAGTTTACTTTGTTGGATATATGTAGGTACATTATATACGTTGATTGACTATTACTTGTAAATTTGCAAAGCCTACTAAGCTGTGATAGTAATTTTCCTTGTAATTATGTCCCAAATCGAAGAAGTTCCTTTTGGTTTTATTCGAAGAAATTTCCTTTGAATTTCGTTATATCATGTATTTGCTACTACCGTGATTGTTTTTCAGATAGTTCAATGAATAACAAATGAAAAGTACTTGTTATAATGATATACTGCAACGTACAATTTCAATATAGATGAAATGCCAAAAGTGACTATTTTTTTTCTTTATATGGATTAATACGAAATTGGAAAAAATACATTAACAGTAACCCGATAAATTTAAATTTCAATTAAATATATTAAAATGGTTACTGTGGCTCAATCTTAAGAGATAAACATAATTATACCTATCATTAGAGACTTTTTAATAGGTTACTTAAAGGACTAAGGAAAAAGTAGCTTATGTTCATTTCTAGATCCTCAAGTATTTCTACATGAAATCTCATTACAATCGGTTCAGCAGTTTGGCTGTGATGACATCATTGACAGACGGAGTTACTTTCGCATTTATAATATTATTATGGATAAAATCATTTATAATTTCTAATGTGATTTTATTATTAAAGCGAAATAACGGTTATGCTAAATGTATGATTTTAGACTATTGTGCATAAATGTACTTTTTTATTTATTTATTTGGAAATTATAAAACGAAAATGGATATATACTAATAAATACTACAATTTTAATAATATTTCTTATACAGTAACAACGCAGATAGATAAATACGTGTTAATCGATTCTATTAATTTTTTTTTAAGTTTTAAAAGACATCGACGTTTCTAAAATCTGCCGCCTCTACGAACTAATGGAAATCCGAAATTAATTAATTTATTTCTCAAATATTTTAATTACAAATTTATAGCGTAATTCAAGAACTTTGTCCGCCATATTTGTCACATGAGAATCCGTATATTATTACGACGAGAAAATTATGCACGGAGAAATAAAAATAATTTTATTACCCTATCGAGTGACCATTCATTCAAATCTTGACCCTTGAAACGCGACCGGGGGTCATCTGGACCATACTGGACAAAGGTGGACAGCACAAAAAATGGGATAGGTGTTGCCATAACAAAGAACAGAGTGACCCTACAAATTAACGTGTTCTGTAGCTTGACCCTCGGGAGAACGATGTGGGGATTAGAGGTGTAACGGATAAATCATGAACAAGGGTTTAGGGTCTTTTCAACTGTCTATAATAAGCCATTAAGTTTGTAGAAATATTATGTGTAGGGAGAATGCAGTGTTGTTTGATAAAACATATCTGTATTCAGATTTATATTAAGTAAATTGTAACAAAATGTTTATTTTAATGGAACCCGTAATTTAGAAATAAAGACATGCAATTTTTAACACGACTTTATTGTCGAAATACTTTTAATGTAGTTCTAGCAACAATGGAAATAATACATGTGTATGTGGCAGAATATAATTTAAATTGTCTGTATATATTACTATTAAATTACTTTAAATATTTTTGTATTTCAGTTATTTTAAATTTTCTGACTGCATCGTTGGTCGTGCGGTTGCAAGCGCGACTGCCGATCGGGTGGTCCTGGGTTCAAATTCCGAGTCGGATACTATTGGATTGTTCTAATTTAGAATTTCTAGTAGTGACTCGGAATCTGAATCAGTGCCCGGTGTATGGCTATAGGCTCACCACCTATTCCATGGGACTTAAACGTAACTGGTGAAACGTGGGGGTGTAGTACACCCCTCTGCCTACC